>APFE030166846.1:1408-12862 GCA_000404065.3 Pinus taeda | reverse complement strand
GTAAAGAAATGATTTGGTTACAAAGGTTTATGGGTGAATTGGGTAAGGAGCATGATATGGGCACATTATACAGTGATAGCCAAAGTGTCATTCATCTTGCAAAGAACTCAGCGTTTCATTCCAGGACTAAACACATATAGCTCAAGTACCATTTCATATGATCAGTGTTGGAAGATGGACAGTTGAAGTTGGAAAAGATACACACTAACCAGAATCTTGTATATATGCTAACAAAATTTGTAATCAGGGAGAAACTAAGAATATGCTCAATTTCAATTGGTCTTCAAGGATGACGATGAAGATGAGAAACAACCAGGTCCAAAGAGGAGTCATTGTCTAGCAAATGAAGCAGCGGTGGAGTTGCTACAATCATTCTCCAGGTGGGAGATTTTTGGGTGTGGAGCATGATTATTTAGAGGTCTTTGTTTCATCCGGATGTATACCCCAAGAAGTTTGTACAACCCTCCACGCGAGGGGTCCGGGGACCAGCAGTCCCCCGGAAAGGGTTTCGGGGGCAGCGCCCCCAAAACTAAAAACAGATGTAAAATTGCCTTGTAAAAGTATAGTAATTTCTAGTCAATTTAGGCCATTCATTAGGTGGATGATCTGCGGTAGAACTTATGTTTAGTTTGGGGTTTTTTGCCCTAGAAGGCAACCCCTCTCTTTGTACGAGGGCATTGTATTGAGGTTGTGTAATAGATGTGTATTCTCCGAGCGAGAAACAGAGAGGTGAGACTGTGAGAGAAAACAGAGGATATTACAGCGGATCTATTGTAGGTTGTGTCTCTTCATTTTTTTAGATAATAGAAAGGAAGGACTGGCTATTCGAGGTGGACGTAGCCCAAACTGGGTGAACCACGTATGTCTGTGTCTCTCTGGTTTTATGTGTTTTTTGTGTTTATATTTATGCAATATTATATATGTTCCATTGCTTTGTAATATATAGTTTTCTAACACCATACATCTGTATGCACAAGCTCTAATTTTTCACTCTTCTATTCTTTCCCAACTCTGAGGAATCTGACTCTCTTCTGTTTTCCATAAACACAATTTTCACATAATTTTAAATCAACATGCTTCAAACCTAGCAACAAATTTCTTGAGTGAAGAATCTGCATCCCCTTCTCACTCATGTGCCCGTGCCTATGATGCCACAGTGTCGTATCTTCTCCTGTAGAGGTTAAACCATTAAAAGAATTAGAAATGCCATTGCATAAATACAATGTACCAACCTTTCCTCCTTTCGCTATTACCAAGGATCCTTTAGTGACCTTCCAGGTTTTATCTATGAAAGTAGTTACACAAACTTCACCTCCCAACTGCTCTGTTGAAATTAGATTTTTCTTCAGATCTGGAACATGCATTACCTCCTTCAATAGCCATTGATTTCCATTCTGTTTTTTTATGAAAACTGTACCCATTCCAACGATTTTACAGGGTATATCATCACCCAATCGAACCTATTCAAAATCTCCTTGAACATAATCATTAAAATGTTTCTTATCAGATGTGGCATGGAATGAGGCCCCTGAACCTACCACCCAGGCATCAATATTATTTTCTAATGAAAGAATCAAAGCATCTTGCAACACATCACCTGTTACATTCACTTCATGATTAGTTTCTTGTTGCGCATCTCCTTCTTTTCCCTTCCAAGACTTGCAGTCTTTCTTCAGGTGTCCTTTCTTCCCACATTTTCAACACACTATCCCCGATCTGGACTTGGATCTGCCTTTTCTTGACTTACTGCGATATCCAGGGCTCTTTCCTCTTTCCATTTTTCTTCCCCTAGTCTCTGCAATCAAAGCATTACCTGATGTCTCACTGGAGCTTTTCCGTCTCATTTCCTCACTAGGGATTACCCCGACAACATCATCAAAATTTAAAGTACTAGATCCAGAGACAGAGTTACTAATGGCCATAACTAAACCATTCCAACTTTCTGGCAACGAGCACAGAAATAACAGAGCCCTAACTTCATCATCAAAATTTACCCCTACAAAACTTAACTGACTTGTAACTGTATTAAAATCATTTAAATGGTATGCAACAGATCCACCTTCTGACATCTTCATATTAAATAAATGCTTCATAAGAAATACCTTATTTGAGGTCGAGGGTTTTTCATATAGTTTGGCCAATGCCGACATTAAATCCTCTGTTGTCGTTTCCTTTTAAATATTAAACGCTATCGACGCTGCTAGGCACAACCGTATTGTTCCAAGTGCCTTTCTGTCGAGAATATCCCATTTTGTGTCTGTCATACTCATCAGCTTCTTTGTCTTTCCGCTCAGTGGTAGGTATAGATCTCTTTGATACAGATAATCTTCCATCTGCATCTTCCATAGCTGGTAGTTTTGGCCGTTGAATTTTTCGACCCTAAACCTACCATCTTCTACCATTTCTCCCACTTGAACCAGGAACCCTTATCTCCTGCAAGTTTATCATCCAAATAGACAGTTATTCCGCTTCACTAAAAACTCTAGATATTATTTTCCCCTAGTTTGATTTGCAACTCTAGTGTTCAAGACTCTCTCAACCTTTAGACCCTCTGCCATAGGCATATGCTTTATCCAAAATTATTCACCAACCTCCCTACTTCTCCCACTCTTTGTAGTGGCACCTTCATCACTAGCTTGATAGGGATACAAATCAACCACATTGAAGATAGGTGAGATACATAGGCCCATAGGTAGCTCCAGTTCATAGGCATCTGCAGAAAATTTTCGAAGTATCCTACAAGGTCCTATTTTCTTCATTTTGAGCTTGCTATACTCCCCTCTTGGGAATATCTCTTTTCTGAAATGTACTAAGACCATGTCCCCTACCTCAAAGTTTATCTCTCTCCTTCTTGAATCAACTCTTTGTTTGTATTTGTGGTTGTTGTCATGTAGCTTATGTTTTATTTCCTCATGTAATTCACTCATTGTTGCTGCAAAATCCTCTCCATCAGCACTCCTCTACTCAAGTTTTCCCAAATATCTCAGCTTATAAACTCCTTTAGGATGCATTCCAAACAAGATCTAAAAGATACTCTTCCCAATGCTCCTATTTGGAGAATCATTGTATGTGAACTCAAGTTGAGCTAATACACGATCCCAGTACTTGGGATGCTCTCCCACAAGGATCCTCAATAGTTTTTTGAGACTCTTGTTCACATCTTCAGTTTTCCCTTTGTATTTTGGATGATAGGCTGAGATGGATTTCAATTTTGTTCCAAGTTGCTTCCACGAAGTCCTCCAAAAATGTCATGTGAATTTTGTGTCTTTGTCAGATATTTTAATCCCGGGAAAGCCGTGCAATAGGACAATCTCATTGGAAAACAAATGAGCCACATGTGTAGCATCACTAATCTTGCAACGTGGGATAAAGTGAGTCATCTTCATAAATTTTTCCACAACTACAAGTATATAATCCTTACCTTGTTGTGTCCTCGACAAAATCAAAACAAATTCCATACTCACCAAGTCCCATTGCACTACTTGGAATGGGTAGAAGATTATACAGCCCAGCATTTTGACTCCTCCCTTTCGCATGTTGGAATACCTTGTATTTGTCAAAAATAGAAGTGTTCCATTTGTCCAAGTGTCTTGTCCACACCAAAATGCCCTGCCAATCCTCCATTGTTCTTTTTGTGCATAAGATTCTCCCTCACAGAACAATGGGGAATACATAACTGATTTTTTTTAACAGCAAAAAAATCTGCAACATAAAATCCCTCCATGGGCTGTTATCTCTACTCATGGGGTTCAAAGGCCTCTTGGAAATCAACATCATCCTCATACAAGTCCTTTAGATAATCAAAGCCCAAAATCTGCACATTGCACTCCTTCATGGTCAAATTCCTCTTGATCAAAGTGTCGACTACCTTGTTATCTTTCCCACTCACATGCTTCAGAACAAAGGTGAAACTTTGCAGGAATTCCACCCACTTAGCATGCTTATGGTTCAACTTGTCTTGTTGCATTATATATTGTAATGTAGAATTATCAGAGAACAAAACAAACTCCCTGGGCATCAAATAGTGCCTCTAATGATTCAATGCTTAAACCATCGCATGGAATTCCTTGTCATAAGAGGAGTATTTCTACTTTGAGTCATTCAAATTCTCATTGAAATATGCAACAAGTCTGCCTTCTTGACTCAATACTGCTCCAATGGTTGTACCACTAGCATCACATCTAACTTGGAAAAGCTAATTGAAGTCAGGTATATTCAACACTGCCTTCTCAGTGATATTTTTCTTCAAGATCTAGAAACTTTTCTTTGTTGTTGTTGTCCAACAAAATGGTTGTTTATCCTTCTTGATTGTCTCAACGATAGGTACACAAATACCACTAAAATTATTGATGAACTTATGATATAATATAGATAAACCATGAAAAATATTAACTTCAATAATGTTCTTGGGTGAAGTCCAACTCACAATTGCTTTTATTTTCTCTGGATCCATTTTTATCCCATCCTTTGAAATGACAAAGCCTAAGTATACCAACTTAGACCTCACAAAAGTACACTACTTCAGGTTAATCAACAGTTTCTCTTGTTGCAACCTTTCTAGAACATAACTTACATTCCTAAGGTGTTCTTCCTTTGTTCAATTTAAAAATCAAAATATCATCTAAATAAACAATAACAAACTTACCGACGAACTCCTTCGGAAGACCTCGTTCATTAACCTCATGAAGGTGATTGGTGCATTTGTCAGTCCAAATGGCATGACCAACCATTCATATAATCCACTATTGGTCTTGAAAGTTTCCTTCCACTCGTCCCCTTCTCTGATCAGTATCTGATGGTAACCACTCTTCAAATTAACTTTTTAAAATTAGGTTTCCCCACTCAAACAATCCATCATGTCATCTATCTATGGCAATGGAAATCTATACTTGATTGTAATCTTATTGATTTCTTTGGAATCTGTGCACATCCCCCATTCTCCATATTTTTTGGACTAAGTACTGTAGGGACAGTGCATGGACTCAAGCTTTCCCTCATCAATCCTTTGTCCATTAGCCCTTGAACTTGCTTCCTTATCTCTTCATTCTCCTTGGGTGTCATTCGATAAGCAGCTTTGTTTCGAAGGATTGCACCTCATATCAGGTCTATGTGATGGTTGATAGTTCTCTTAGGTGGAAAGTCATGTTCCACGATATACTAAACTCATGCAACATCTCTTGAATCTCAACAGACAAATTTGTAATTTCATTATTCATAAGTATTACCTTTGGCTTGTAGATCACTGCATAACTAAACTCTACTTCCTCCATTTGTTGCATAAATTCCTTTCCTCCCAACAATAGTGTTGTTGAGCTACTTGTCCCATCTACACTTTCTTCCTCCAATGGTACAAGGGTGTGCTTGATGCCATCATGCACCACTTTCCTATCAAATTTCCAGGGTCATCCCAAAATAAGGTGGTAGCAATCCATTGGCATGATGTCACAAACTACCTTATCCTTATATCGACTTATCTAGAACTCGACTTCACTCTACTCACTTACCAACAATTGGTGACTTTTCTGCAGTGATGATACTTTATATCGTTTGGGATTCTTCAGCCTTTTAAATCCAAGTTTTTCCACCATTTTTATGGAAACTAGATTGTCAGTGCTCCCACTGTCAAACACCACTTTGCAGCATTTTCCTCTGGCCTTGCAAATAGTCCTAAATAAGGTTTCATTTGTGTTGGTTCAGTTGTCTCCTTGGTTGGTTTCAACAAGACTTTATTCATCATTGTAGCTTCTCCCATCTCTAGTTCATTTTCTACCAAGGGTGCTTGTGCTTCTATTGCTTCCAAATGAGCTACATATGCATCTCTCTATCCTCCTTTCTCATTCTCAGTACACTAAAAAGATTTGTGACCTAGCTGTCCACATTTATAGCATTGATAGACAATCTCTTTGCCTCTTCATCTACCTATACCTCTCCTGTAATGTCTTCCTCCTCTATAGTCACCTTCTTTCTCTTATTGTCCTTGTTGTCTTGGGTTACTTGCATCATTATTTTGGGTGGAGCCTTCCCTCTTTTAGTTGTCTATCCTTTTCCTCTAGAAAAACCATTACCTTTGCTTGAGTTTTGCTTCCTCATTATCTTCTCTTCTTCCTTCAATGAAAACCAGTATGCTTCTTCCATCATCGTAGGAGAAATCATGCTAATTTCATCTTGGATTTCCAGCTTCAAGCCAATGATATACCTTTTTGTATTTTCTGAGGTGTCTTCTACATAACCTACCCTCAAATTCACCCTGTAAAACTCCTATGTTTCTCTTAATGTCAGCAACCTTTGCTTGAGGTTATGCACCTATCTATAAAGGGATAGTTGATAGTGTTTTGGCAGAAACTTCCCCTTCATCTTTGTTATCATCCTATCCAAAATTTATATCAATGGTTTCCCCTGCTTTCTTCTTTCGTCCTGCACATTGTCCCGCCACAATGCAACATGACCTTTCAATCTACTTACAACAAATTTTACTTGTTTATCTTCTTCAATCTCCTTGCACTCAAAATACTTGTCTAGTTCACTAATATAATCCATCAAATTCTCGGCTACCAGACTGTCATCATAGGTGGAAAACTCAGGTTTTGGTCTTCAACTTGAGCTTAGCACTGACCTCAACAGTTTAAGTTCCAAAGCTTCATCCAATATGTGTTTCTTTTTCTATTGTAGCCTCTAAACGATCTTGAAACCTTTGTATCTCTTCTTATATTTTCGCATTAGCTACAAGTCTCTCTCCGCGACCTCATGCTCTTCTTTTTTTCATTGCCATATCTCTTTATCATAATAACACGACCAATATCAGATGCAGTTATGTCACAAATGTATCTCTACTTCAAACCTACTCTCATACCAAAAATTAATGGAAGTAAGCAACCCGGAAGTCAATATAGGCACAACACAGTGTAGAAATACACTACTTGTAGGCACTTCAAAATATTTTCTTAGCACCTCTAGAAAATCGTTTTTTGGCTCTTAGAAGGGAGATCGACTTACACTCTCTACAAAATTGAGTCTCCACCAGCTGAACATGTCCTCCACGCTTAGGCTCCCAACAAATCTGTGAAAGCATCCAGACCAAAGGCTTTGTCCAACACTTGAGTGACTCAAGTCCTCCATGCTATCCTACTCAAAGAATGATCTCCTCCTACCTCTTCCACATCTATCATCTCCTTAAAATCACTAGGCACCCTCAAATCAATAAACAACGTGTCCCTTCCTAAAAAACAGAGACGTTTCAAGAATGGTTTCGGGGTCACTTTAACTAGTACGCATAACAACTACAACTCATAAATCAAATACCTACAAGCACATAATGTTACAGGTCTTGTTACCCGGATGCGGGTGTCACTAATCGCATTTAAGCTTATGCGTCATCCACGCACCGAGTACAGGTCGCCACGCCTCAGACAGGTGGTCTCCATGGGTTCTGGGCTGGCTTCTGCCCCAAGAGAATTTACGAGCCTTAATGGCTCATCAATGCAATGGAATTCCCAAGGAATCGACGCCTGTTATCTCAGAATGGCGCAAACATTCTTCCTCCTATGTTTGCAGTTCGGCTCTGGTATTGAGAGGTTCGAAGTTAAGGTTAAGGTTGAGGAGGGAGGCTCTGAGGGCAGCAAGCCCACCCTCGAGTCCATCCCCTGTCCAATTCTTGTGGTTTGTCCTCATTATTCTAAGGAGAATTTGACGTTGGCTGTTGGGCTGCAGGGCCATCGGGGAAATCTCTCCATCGGAAATATTACAGGCAGACGGAGGTATAAGGAAGCTCGGCTTAGTCCTCATAGAGCAGCTGGGTATCTTGGTTTTTCCATGGCTCCTCGCACTCGGGCTACGCCTCGCCGTGGGCGCAATTCTGGGAAGCGGGGAGGCACAAGCGGTAGGGGCCAATCAAGCCCGAGGCGCATCTCTCCCTTGGCCTTTGCTTCGCCCCCCTCTTGTGACTCTGAGCACTCTGGTTCAAACATAAGCAATTCGGTTCAAATAGCGACTCTTCAATACCGTCGAAGGAGGAATAAGCCTGTGGTAAAAGCCATGATCACTGTCATTTTTTCTGAGGAGGATGAGGAGGAAGGAAGCTGGAAAGCCGAAACAGAGGAAAAGATGCCTCCCTCCTCGGATAATTAAACCAAGTTAAAGGATTCGGCTGACAGTTCTTACAGCCCTGAGTTACAGAGCAGGTTAGAGGAGGAGAGCACCCTTGGGTACTCAGCGGAGCAGGCTGAAGCCTTACAGGAAATTGGCAGCCTGAAAGGAAAAGAGCCCATGGAAACTTCTGAGAATCCAACGGATGCTCAAATGGAAATTCAAGGCAGTAAGCCTTCCTCCCCTCAAAGCAAGATGAGGAATGAGGAGACGGAGGACTCTTTCGACTACGCTCTGTACCTTAAACTGTCGCCTGGTATTGATCGTCTCGAAGACCTTCCGGATGGGATGGAGGTGACATGGGAGCGTGACCCGGAGCGTGCAGCAGAGGATCGAAAGAAGCGTGAACTGGAACGTGAAGCTGAGGAGCGGAAGAAGCAAAACAAGTAATGGCAGAAGCGCCAAGGGTAAGCCTATGGTCTCAGGCGCACGATGTTTTTCCTTTTTTGGTTCAGTTTCATTAGGAGGAGGGCAGCAATCGACGCAATGCTGCATGGAACCACTGTTTTTGTAATGTGTCTTTTAGACCGGGTTAATCTCTTTGTTTCTATGTCTGACAATGTCGCAGTAAAAACTATTTCTGCTGATGATTTTGTAACCTCTAGCTTGTATAAGCAGAGGATTCAGGTTGATATGGAAAGCTTTGACAGAGAGTTGAACACACGCTCTCAGAGGTTCACACCTCTTTTAAATACTTTTTTGGTTTTTTAATATAAATAGTTTAGCTTTTTCCCAGCAAAAAAAAACGTTACAGGTCTTGTTCACACAAGTTTTGTAATGAAATCAAATGTATATACAATTTGAACATATAGATAACAACATAGAGATAATAATGTAGAGATAATAAAATAAACCTATGGAATAAATATTCTACACATTTCTTTTATTTATTTCACAGGTATAGGTTTGAAGTAGGAGAAGGAGCTCCTCTCCTCTCCAATCTATGCTCCTTTTATGTACATCCTTGGAAACTAATTCACTTCCCCTTCTCTCTAAATGAATCTTCATTTCCTAAACTCTACATCTTATTCAAATTTTGTATTTACATTATTAAAAAGAAAATTAGAGACAAAATTGACTTTTCTAGCTCAACATGTGGCCAATCCACCACATTGTCAAGCCTCCTTCATTTTCCACCATGAACTTGGTATAATGCTCCTGCATTAGATTGTCCTTTGGTTTTCTGCCCTTAAGGACATTCTTAGGGAGACCTTGTTCTTCCCTTTTCTTTTGTACAAGAGTGTGTTTTAAGAAGGGGTAATTAATAAATAACTCATCCCCATTGGTAAGGTCCATAATAGCCTCAACCATTATCAATCTATAAAACCTCTCTTTACATATCTCCATCTTTATCATTTATAACCTCAACAAATTGATAATTCGGTCTTACAGTAGATTCCTTTCTGATACGCAAATTTTATCGGATATTCCACTGGATAGTTCGTCACAACAGATCTGATAATATTATATTAAAACTCTGGAAATTATACACTATTACAGTTTTTTAAACTTTAAGATTTGTGGATTTAATTGTAAATAGTGCATGCATGCGAAAGGAAATTATGCAGAAAAGTAGAGAAAAAAAAAATAAGCACACACACAGAAGGCACAAGATATGCTCTCTGGGAAGCCCTTTTGGGAGAAAACTCAGCTAGAAGGTGAGGTCACTTCACTCTCTTTCTCTATCCGGAAATACGTTTATAGGTACAAAGAAGTAATGCATGTGGCCTATGGGTTACTATAGTGCAAAAACCTCTTTTTTTTACTCTAGCTCCTATCTCTCCTGGCTATATTTTCTCAACTATGGAACAAAATTCTCTCGAAAGAATGGAATGCCTCTTCCTCCTAGTGGCCCAATTATAACACAACTTGACAGCCTACTAATGGTTAAGTTTGACTACATAAACTCTTAACTAGAGTTAAAATATATACTCTTCTAGAGGATTTTACATCAAAAACATGTGGCTATCCCCTTTTCCATAAATAATGGGGGCTTATGCGACATCCTCTCGAACTATAGGTGTGAAAACAGGAAGGTCGACTTCTGAGTGGCATAACTTTTGCATACAGACTTTGATTGACATGCTTCTTATGTCGTTGGAAAGGTCTCTGTGTGTAGAATAGCATGATAAGATGTGGAGCTAAAGAAACAATTTTTTTTTGCAAAAATATTTTGTTTGATGCCTCAAAATGTTCCTGGAAAGTTTCAGACCCCATTTCTCCAAACTGGGTCCTGCCGGTACAAACAGTCTCGTGCTCTGATTCTTCTACTTTTTCCACTACAAATGCATTGAGATGGATGAAAAATAATATAATGATCCAATTTGTATCACATATCCCCATTTTTGGAAGTTTTTGGTCCCCAAAATATTTTACTAAATGAGGTGAGGAAATTTTTCCTCCACCTTCTCTCTGGTGTACCAATTAGCTTTTCCTAGAAGTTGTCCTTTCAATCCAATCTTCCAAAGGTCTTGCTACCACCGTCTTGTAGTTCTGGACCTCATGCAAAATTGTATCTTTTGTTAACTCTTCCTGAGCATCTTGTACCATATCCTCCACGGAAGGTAGGACTTGTTCCTCTACCTGATCAAGAATGGAAGGCTCATATATTTTCAAATTCTCTACGTTCACAACTGAGTAAATGCGCATTTATGGTGGTAAACTAAGTTGATATGAATTATCACCCACCTTTTCTAGTATCTCAAAGATACCATATCTTAGAGCCTTGATTTTCTTACCATGCCCCTGAATCCTCTCCTTGTTAAACTGTAGCCATACTCTGTCTCCTACCTTGAATGATTTCATTGTTTTGTGTTGATCATGCATGGCCTTATACTTCTCCTAAAACTTCTACAGTGTTTCCTATCCCTGTAGATGGATCTACTTGAACTTCTCTATAAATTTTTCAACCCTCAAAGCATCTCCTGTAAGATCTTCCCTCACTCCTCCTTGCTGCCCATATATAATATCCAAAGGCGAAGGTGGCAAATATCCAAAAAAAAAGTCTCAAATGGGGACTTTCCTATAGAAGTGTGGACTGATATGTTATAAGGATGTTGTATATATACCATATTTTCATCCCAGGTCTTCAAATGCTTCTGGTTGTATCCCCTCAGAAGTTGCACCAAAGTCTTGTTGACTACTTATGTCTGCCCATCTGTCTAGATGGAATGCTCTAGATCTTTTCAACTTCGTGTCCATCTTCTCCCACAATGTAGTCTAAAATGCACTGAGAAATTGTTGGGTTGTGTTATATTCTTTCCACGACTAGCCCACGTAGTTAACCAGGGAGTTACAGGGGGGGTGTAGCCC
>APFE030166844.1:60224-101144 GCA_000404065.3 Pinus taeda | reverse complement strand
GCCACAAATGACACAGAGAAGTACACAGCAACCATGGTTATCCAGCAGCTGTACAGAAGCTCCCATGAAGAACGTCCAATGAGGAAAACACACAGAAAGGGGATGAAATTTGATCCATATCTACCTATCAAGCACAAATGCCCTAAACATTTTGAGGTAGAGGATCAAATCAATCCAGTTTTGCAGCTCTATGATGAACCGGCCGAGAGAAGAAAAAATAGTTTTGATGGCCCAACAGTTGGCCAGTTTCCGAATAGTTATGATTGTAAGCATGTTCTTTTATAGGTTTTAATGTAGACTTAGTTTTACTCCATGCCCAATGGATGCTAGGCACTATTTTAAGCTGGTTTTGTATGAAGGCATTGGACTGTAGGTTCTTGAGACCTCACAGGGAGGATCTCATCCCCAGAAGGAGCCAGTGTTGGCTCTGCTATATTCTGCAACATTCGATGGATAGAAAAGCAGGTTTGACAGTGTTGGTTATGCTTACAAGGAGCTCGCAACAGTTGTTTCATCTTTTTCTTCATTTTCCTTATAACTCTGTAACCCCTGTCATCCCTGTTTTACCCCAAAATTCGGCGAAAAACCATTTTTGTTTAGCCCCCAAGTGCCAAGGTTAAAGCCCATATAACCGCGCACCTTCGCAAAGTCCCTGGCCCGCAGCTTTCCCCATCACATTAGTCCTGCCAAACATGCACTTTAAACCTCCGTCGTCCGATGTCTCCGCTAATGATCGGAGGGCATCCGCACTCCCTACTCCCGTAACATGCACGCTCATTAACCCGCGGGGAAAGCGATTTCCCACCTGTCGCATCCACCACGTGTCGCCTTTTCATTGCGTCACTTCCCCATGTACGGATACCGCCCACCTCCGAAAGCGGTGCGAGGAAACCACTTACCGCCCATTGTACAGGTCCCCGCCTGTTAACGCCCGCATACCTTTCTTGTGTGATGATCGTTGGATCCGCTGCTCCCTGATCTGACGGCTCTCGTTTGTCTCCGCCCGTTTTCCCCGATAGCTCCTTCCGATTCAATCCCCGCCATCGATCATTGCGATCCAACGAATGATGTTCGTCCTCCACCTACTCGTACACCTGCCATGAAGTCTTCACCACCTTTGACTGAGCCATGCTTTCAGAGGACAATGGCAGCCATCTACCAGTACCCAGCACAGTTATTCCTCAACAACTGCATTCAAGAACACTAGGGCCGAAAAACAAAAGGACATTCCTCGAGCAGTTCACAGCATTAATCAATTATGGATCATTCTTTCATAGGACATTCTACCTGCTCAGGAAGGACAACTAAGTACCAGAAATGTCAAATGCATTCATGGAAGCAGCAGGTTGTAGCAGAGTTTCATATCAGATAGTTAATGGGGTTGGTGGTCCATTATGACCCCTCCACGCATAGGATAGCAGATATTTTTGTAATCAACCTCTATATATATCCAAAACTCAGAATGTAATAGGGTTGATGGTTTTAATTTTGATGTAAGGTTCAACTTCTAGAGACTGTAATTACTGCGATACTTGCAGCGTCTAGTCTTCATTTTCAACTAATACAAGCTTCTTTTGTTGTTAACTGCTCACTTTCCACTTCTTCTCTGTTCTAGGCTGTGCCTGTTATGCATTTTTCATGTGCTCTTAATATTTAGCATTTGAGGGGTTGTCATCCCACCTCTGTGTTAGAATCTAGTTTGTATCATTGAACGTGTTATGTAGGATTCTGTTATCTTAGTGCCAAAGAGCTGTCATCCTGTCTATGCATTAGAAAATAAATTTGCAGACCTTTATACTAGTTGCAGCCGGCCATCACATGGTCTTGTGCATCTGCTGGTGTGGTCAGTATTCTCCGTGTTCAACTATTCCTTAAACTGTGAGTAATTGGTGGTCTAAAGCCTTGTAGTCTGGGGGTGTTCACCCATGTCTGGAGTTAAGCATAGTAGAAGTGGTTATCTGGCTTGAATATGCATCATACCTTCCATTCATCCGTTTCCAACTTTTTGTTGAGTTTGTAATGTTCCCGAGCATCTCCGAGATACAACCTAGGAGAGTTTCTTGGGGTGATAACACTCCCTAGTTGAGAGTGTTAAAATTGGTAACTAGGGCCAAACTCCATGTGGGTCATCTTATTTATGGTAGCTGATATTTTTCTTGGATCCCTCTCATCGAGAGGTGTAGGATTGATCTAAAGATCATCCGATTCCGATAAGTATCAGAGTTAAATGAATTTATTTGTGTTATAAGACAATTCGTCATGGTCGGCCAACAACCAAATAACCCCCACATGTGCTCAACGTTTTAATATAAAAGGAGGTGACTTGATAGTCATTTCTACACACACTTCACTCTTGATTTCTCTCCACTTGTTCTGGGTTTTAGTGGAAGAGAAATCTAAGAGAGGAAGCCCTAAACACAGAAAGTAAGGAGCCCTACTATGAGACCTAAGACGCAGTCAAGAAGAAAGCCTACACGCTGCTCGTTACGCTGGCCTCTACAAGCCCTAGACGCAGTCAAGAAGGAAGCCTACACGCTGCCCTATATGCTGGTCTCTACAGGCCCTAGTCGCAGTCAAGGAGGGTTACTATGATGCCCTAACCACAGGTCCATGATGCCCTAGTCGCAGTCAAGGAGGGTTACTATGATGCCCTAACCGCACATCCATGATGCCCTAGCCGTAGCCCACTTCAAGTGATGGAATTGATGGATGGAGGGCCAAGGATCTAGGGCCAAGAGGGCAGGCTACTAGGCCGAGTAGAGGGAAGCTAAACGCTAGAATTTGAGTGGTTGTTTGGGCACGTTGAGGAGGCTGAAAGCTACAGCAAGCTAGGCCGCAAGCCATAGCAAGTTGTTGGAGTTATTCCATGGCTGCGTTGAAAGGATAACGTGGCATGGGAGGAGCCTCTTCAAGGCTAGCCACTAGAGGGCTAGTCTTGCCGTGTGTTGGGTGCAGTCACAACAACAACAATGGGACAACAGCAACAATGGGACAGCAGCAATGTGCACTAACAAACAAGGTTGGAGCAACATGCCAAAGTGTGAAGACTGTTGATGATAAAAGATGCCTAGAATACATGGAATAGTATGACAGCAGTATGGCAAACATGGATAGCAATGTCACTAATAGTGGGACAGCAGTGCTAGTATTATGACAGCATGGTAAATGGGACAGCAAGGCTATGATGCTTGTTGGATTGTTGTAGGTTATAATGGGACAGCAGCAATGGTGCAGCAAGCACATGATGGCACAACGGGACAGCAGCAACAATAAGGTGCCGCAAATGCAATCATGGTGGAGCATGGTAGATGGGACAGCAAGGACATGGTGCTTGTTGGGGTATGGTACTTGGGACAACAAGCTATGACATGGTACAGCAATGCTACAATGGGACAGCAGCAAGCATGGTGTTGCAAACACAATGGAGCAGCATGATAAGCAAGGTGCAGCAAGCACATGGTGACAAGCATGGTGCAGCTACCACATGGGACAGCAATATGGCAACATGGTGCAGCAATGGCACATGATGCAGTACAGTGATGGGTACAGTCATGATTGGTGAAGCATGATGAGATGCAACATAGTGATGATGGGTGCAGCATGGTGCAACACAGTGAGGTGCAACATGATGATGAGGAGCAGCACAATGATGGGTGCAAGAAGGCAATGGAGTCACCTTGGAGAATTAGTTGAAGCAGCATGTCTTCAACTGAGTTCAGCGACCTCATGTATCATCTTCTTAGAGATGATCTATGCTCTTATTTAGATAAGTCAACGTGTTGACTTCTGTTGTATATGTACTATCTCTCTCTCTGTGCTAAACTATTGAAGAACATATAAGAAGAATTGATCAAGGGTTTCCCCACATTGGGGTTTGTCCCTGGCTAGCGCCACATCTTGTGTCCTCTTGTCTTGACTTGTCTTCTGCAATCTATGTTTATGTTCTATCTGCAATTTACTTTAATGCTGATGTGATTGCTAATCTGGAAAAGATATTGAGCTAACTGTGAAAATTGAAATAAATTGCTCGTAGCATAGAACAT
This sequence comes from Pinus taeda, assembly GCA_000404065.3. Lineage (NCBI taxonomy): Eukaryota > Viridiplantae > Streptophyta > Pinopsida > Pinales > Pinaceae > Pinus > Pinus taeda. The sequence continues at coordinate 97,101 of APFE030166844.1, read as the reverse complement.
ACCTAAAATTAACATGTCTCCAATAGTGTTCCAAATGTAGACAAGGATGCCTGCTCTATATCAACTCAATAAGTTTTCAACAAATCTGCTCCAACATAGTCTTCAAATCAACACAAAAGTTCTTCAATGAGGCTTCTCCAGATCTGCTTCAAGATTGCTTTAGCTATGCCTCAAAAATTCATTCCAAGAGTTTGCTTCAAGTCCTCAAACATTTTCCCAAGGCAGCTTCAAAAAAGTCTCCAATGGATGTTCCAAAGAAACCTTCTAAGTCAGCTCCAAGGGCAAGGATGTCTGCTCTAAATATGATGCCCAAAACAAGTCCAAAGAGTGTGATGCTACTACTGTAATCTGAGCTTCTTCAAAACAACAGGTTTGAACCTTTTTACCAAGATGATTGTCCTTGAGTTAACTTCAAAGTTCTCAACAATGCTCCAGGACCTCTGCCTTTACTGTTGTTGTCTCCTTATTTCAGTGAGGTGACAGCTTGGATGTGGCTGTCATATGATGCCACAAACACACATAAAGCAGTCATTACAACTTTGGCTTCCACAGCAGAAGTAACCCCAGCAACAGTGACCGAGCTTCTTAAACACAGACCTGAAGTGTTATAGTGTGATACAAACACAGATCTGAAGTGTAATCTCTGGAATCCGAGCTATTGTAGGCTAGACAGCTGTCCGAGGCTCGAGCCACCACAGCTATAATTGCAGTTTCGAGCTCCTGTAGCTTTGAACCCTCCAACAGAATTGTCCGTGCTAGACAGGCAGGTCTCCAATCCTTATTCGAATGATTCTGAGTTCAGCAATCCGAGTTTGATTGTTCACAGTTTTGAGGTGCGCTGCTTCAGGTGGTTGTTTCGAGGTTTTTAACCCAACACAAAACAAAATATGCCCACACAATGAACCTCGACCTCCTTTCTGCCTATGTTTTTATATATGCCTTCTCTCTGAAATCTTTCACCGAGCTAATGATGAGAAATGAGGTGTCTAATTGTTTATTTATACACATTTTGTCCTTTAACGAATAGACACGTCACTTGGTGAGACATGTCAGCCTACACAAGTCGGCTTACTCAAAAAAAAAAATCTATCTTATAAATTCAATTTCTCTCAATCTAAGAGGAGTTAGATGGTGAGTAATAGCTCATTGGAAAGAGGAAAATGTCCTCTACAAGCCAATGCTAGTTTCACCTTCAATTAGGGTCATTTTACCATCAAGAAAATTATATTTGCGAAATTGTCATCATTATTTTATCCATGGCAGTCTTTAGGATTATGTTTTGGACAATGTTTAGGGCTCCTTCTTTATAGACTTAGGCCTTCAACCTCAATAGGATTAGGGCATTTTTAGCAAGGCAGTTAGGGCTTCATGAATTTATGCATTTATTGTGTTGAATCATGCTAGGGCAAAAGAGTTTGTCATTACATGAGCCTAGGAGGGTTTCATGGTAGGGGCTTCTTCTTTTAGGGCTCCAAGTGTGACCTTCAACAATCATTCAAGCCAACGTTATATAGAGTTAAGGATTCATGATATACATGAAGCATCTAGGGTATGCGCATAGGATTAGGGTTTCACACCTTAGGGTTTGCATGAAGTTATTCATGGATCACAAGATATTTGCCATCTCCAATAGTGCCATATTGACATCAATGACAACTTTGATCAACAATTGTCTTAGGCATGCATAGGCTTAGGGGAGAAAGTAGATTGAAAACCAGTACCATGACAGGGGGAGCAACATATCTATCATGGAGAACTATCATTGATGAAGGAAATACGATGGAGCAACATATCAAGAAGCAGCTTGATAGGGGGGAGTACTTGGACACCCCATTTGCCATTGATGTCAAAGGGGGAGAAATTGTTGAAAGGGTGAGGATATTGACATCAATGACAACTTTGATCAACAGTCTCCCCCTTTGTGATTGATGGCAATATTCTTGCCCTTTCAACAATAGCTCCCCCTTTGGCATCAATGGCAAACAGGGTGTCCAAGTACTCCCCCTATCAAGCTACTTCTTGATATGTTGCTCCATTGTATTTCCTTCATCAATGATAGTTCTCCATGATAGATATGTTGCTCCCCCTATCACAGTGCTTGTTTTTAATTTACTTTCTCCCCCCAAGCCTCTACATGCCTTCATGGAAATGGATGAGGTAGATGATCAACCAACTCCCCCTGCCTGCATAAGCTCCTCTAGCTCTTCTTTTTGCTTTAGACAAGAAAGGTTGTTGTCTTGTGATCAAGTGGAAGACATCTTCAACAATGGATGTGTACTGAAGACACAATATCATGATCTTCTTCAATGGAATTACTCATCTTATCATGATCATATTTCCATGAAGGCATGCATAGGCTTAGGGGAGCAAGTACATTAAAAGCAAGCATCATGACAAGCTATTCTGCTGCATTATTGTGAACACTCGTTTGGAAAATTGACTAAGTGTTGAAGTAGGCGTAGATCGTGTACTCTAGTATTGGTGAAAAGAAAAAGTACGGTGGTGCCGCACCCGCCTATGTGTGGTTGGAAGCTACCACCAAGATAGGGGCGTGACATCAGACTTTTGTTTTTGCGATGTCTCTGAAACCATTGTTGGGCATTGGATAATCCAACACTCCCCGTTTGTTTGGCGACATGGATTAACCGCCTATCATGGATCCATTAACTCTGGCGATGCGTCCGTTTACTAATACCTGCGGGCTTTGGTGTAATGGCAATGGTGATTCCAACAAGTGGTATCAGAGCCAAAGGTCTCGAGTTCGAATCACACCTGGCTCGCGCTGGGGGGAGATTGTTGGGCATTGGATAATCCAGCACTCCCTGTGTGTTTCGCGACATGGCTTAACCGCCTCTTGTGGATCCGTTAACTATGGCGATGTGCCTATTTACTTATACCTGCAGGTTTTGGTGTAATAGCAATTGTGATTCCAACAAGCTATAGTGGGTTGAAGTCCTAATAGAGCTGAGGAGCAGTAGTGGATAGTTGAGAGTTGTTCACAAACGGATTGTGAACAACTCGACAAGAGCCTCAATGTGTTGATGTATTGAAGGACTAACGGTTAGCGAGAGAGCAGATTGGAGTCGAGATTCACTGGCCAAATGGACTTGGTGCATTGATAAAGGCAAGTGTTGCAGATTGGGAGCCGAAGGACCGAGCAAATGTGTCAAGGTACGGCCAAGGCAGCTATGAGGAGCTCTACATCAGCTAGACGGTGAGAGTATCTTGTATTAGATAGATTGATAGTCATCACGACAAACACCAAGCCCTAGTTGTTGTATTCTTGTATCAGTGGATGTATGAGGGCCATTATCCCTGGTACAGGAACCCTAGACTTTTGTATTATCAGTTGGATTAATATAACGAAGTTGGGTTATTATACATAATTTGTGTAAAAGTTGTGTAAATTTTGTACACTAGCAGATTTATTGTTGTCTATATTCTGTTGTGCAAAGTAGACTTGTTGTGATACTTGGTGTTGACCACTACGTGTCAACAACCCATAGCAGTACACCCCCTTTTTCGCAAAAGGGATAGCGCCTAATCGATGTGTCTGTGTCGTTCAACGATCATCATCAGCCTGATTATCATGTTATAATGTAAACCCATTCTGCATATATGTGATGTAAATAATCTCAACAGATCTGTGTCATGTATGTAATTGCCTAGTTAAACCTATTTTTCTGATAACGATCTACATTCCGAGAGGTTTTTTGTCTCACCGATCCATTCTTGGATGGTCAGCAGAGTTTTCCTTCAACCTTACCCCAAAGCCGGAATGGATTTTGTCACCAGGATCTTAGGCGAGTCCTAGTGTTATAGATCGAGTCTGTGTAAAAGTGATTTGGGAATAATCCTAACTATTTGGTTAAATTATTTTATTACAAGTTGCTTAGTCTGTGAGGGTCTTTTTCAAATGGGTTTTCCCCCTTGAGATGTAGAAATGTAAAAAAAAATGATGTAAAGTGTCTAAAGGGTTAGAAAAATAATTTATCCCCTCATAGGTCCTAGGTCCTCGGTAAACTTAAATTTTTCAAAGGCAAAATTCGTGGATCCTTTAAAAAATTAAATCTTAACAGGTCAAGGGACTAAGGTTAATTGATTATTTTTGCTAAATTTTATGCCTTGGGTCCCTGGGGTTAAGTCAAAGTCAAAAATTTGAGGAAATTAATGCAAAATTTTAATTTTTGAATTTATTAAAATGCATTTAATTGAAAAATTCGAAATTTCCTCAATATTTAAAATTTCGACGGATGAGATTAAAAGAAATTTTGATCCTCATCAACAGTCGAGATCACTTGAACTAGTCAATGGAAGATTTATCTTTAAATAGGAGGTCATTTGTCAGTTGAGAGCATCCAATCTCTGAATCATGTACTAAGCTCTCAAACTCTCTTGTATACTTTTTGAATTAATGCAAAAGTCTTTGAGGTTTCAATGTGTTGTAGTGCTCCTCTTCATGAATTTATGGTAACATTGTTTTAATTTCTGCTTAATATTATGTGAAAACTATCAATCAATAGTTCTCGTAGAATAATCTGAATACAGGTACCTTATTCAATTTGTTGAATCTAGGGTAACATTTTTAATTTTGATTGAAGTAGCAGGTATCTCTATTTCTTCAGAATTTTATTGTTCTATTTCTCTACTTGATTTGATGGTTGATCTAGTGTTTGCATAAGATCTCTCAAGTTCTCATTGAGCGTTTGGGGATAGTTCTCGGTTGGACCAACCAACTCTCAACACATATTTTTTGAAGAGCCTATTTCATATAAGCCTCAGGATTTATCTAACGATAATCTTTTTTCTGCAGGGTATTTTTGGACTAGTACCTCTCTAAAATTTCAAAATCTTTTAAATATTTTTGTGGAAATTTTGATAGATCTGGCTATTAAGAGCCTTAGATTGTCAAATTTGGAAGCGAAGTTGGACGCATACTCCTCAGATCTGATAGATCTGTAAATTATTTGTATAGATCTGTAATTTATTTGTGTAGATCTGAAATTTTGTAACATAATTTTGAATTTTGACATTTGGGTTTTTTGGGATTTTCTTTATTTTTGTACATATTGGGTATTGGGTTTTTCTCTTTTCACTTGTGCAGGAATAAATCTTCAAATCTGAGTTAGATTTAGACCCTGGAGGGCAAGATCTGGGCTCAAAGATTGTTTGTAGGAATAGATTTGAGAAATCAGCCAAGTAAATCTTCAGAGCTGAGATTTTTTCAAGCAGATCTGGGGGTTTTGAGACAGATCTAAGCCCTGGAGGGCAATATCTTATCCCAAATCTTTTTACAAGCCAGCCATAAAATTTGCAAAATTGAAGATCTAAACAAAATAATTTTTCAACAAGGGTTTCAAGTTTTTGGCTCCTAAACCCAGATTGCTTCCCTACCCCATGTAGTTCTATTGGGCCTAGTGCTACTCTCATTGCCCTAATTTTCTTGTCCATTCTGATTGAATATTGATTTTGAAAAGCTATCATTGGTGGTTGATGCGAAAATTGGTAAATTTGTGTTTCAAATATTAAAATTTGTTTGACATAGGAACTGATTTTAGGCTAACCACATGAAATTTTTCTACTGTTATATTTCAGAACTTCAAAAACAAAATTATTCAGAGATAACAGTGACCCAAAAATGTAGATCTAGGGCAAATTTTTGATAAATATAAACATAAATGACTTATTAATGTATTTAGCAATTTTTTAGTTAATTTCAAACCACTTAGATGTGTTTTTCACCATATTAGAAAGGTATGTGACTGCTATAGCAAACAGTGAGGAAAAAGATTGTTTAGAGATCAAACCCTTTGGCCCTAGGCCTTGAGGATCACTTGCCCAAGTTGCCAAAAAAAATTCAATATCTGAAACACAAATTTTTACCAAATTTTCTGCAAAAACCACCAATGATGAGCTTCAAAAAATCAAATATTCAAATCAGAAATGGAGCAAGGGAATCTAGGGCCAATGAGAGCTAGCACTAGGCCTAATAGAACTAGCGTTGGGCTAGGGGAAGGCAAATCTGGGCTTAGAAGCCCCAAAACTTGAAACCCTTGTTCTGAAAAAATTATTTTGCTTTAGATCTTCAAATTTATTGCAAAATCTTTAATGGTTGGCCTTGTAAAAAGATTTGGGATAAGATATTGCCCTCCAGGGCTTAGATCTATCTCAAAACCCCTAGTTCTGCTTGAAAAAATCTCAGATCTGAAGATTTACTTGGTTGATTTCTCAGATCTATTCCTGCAATTTAAAATTTCGACAGATGAGATTAAAAGAAATTTTGATCCTCATCAACGGTCGAGATCACTTTGACAAGGATCACTCGAACTAGCCGTTGGAAGATTTATCTTTAAATAGGAGGTCATTTGTCAGTTGAAAGCATCTGATCTTTCATCGTGTACTAAGCAAAAAGCTCTCTCTTGTAATCTCTTTATGAGCAATAAAGAAATACTTTGGGGTTAAATTTCTACTGGTGTTACTCTCATGGAAATGTTGTAAGATGTAATTATTTTTGTGCGTAATTTCTTTTTTGCCATTAATAATAGCTTATGAAGAGCGATTTGCGTATAGGTATCTTGCTCAACCGCTGGGGTTTGAATGATAATTTAAGTTTTGAATATAATAACAGGTATCTCTATTAGATCTAAATTTTATTATTGTTCTCTCGCTCTGTGTTGACAGCTGAATTGAGTTTTGTAGGAAAATCCTTAATTATTAGATCATCAGGCGTTCGAGAAAGTTCTCGGCTAAACCAGCCAACTCCCGATCCGTGTTTTCTGAAAAACTCAGTTTGAATTTGAGCTCGGATTTATTATAAGATATTTTTATAGGTGATGCATGAAGGGTTTTGAGCTTAGTACCTCCTCTTAAATTCAAAAAAAAATGTGCTAAATCATTAGATCTGGCTGTTGAGAGCCTCAGATCATTAGATCTAGGAGAGGAGTCAGACTCACACTCCCTAGATCTGATAGATCTGTCACTTATGTACATAGATCTGTAATTATCTTCAGTTTTCTGACTTGGGTTTTCTAGGTTTTACTTTTTTTTTTGGGTCATTGTATATATCGTTTGGGTGTTTATTGTTGTCCTATATCTGCAGATCTGAAGCTGAAAGTTGTGCAAAGTCCAGATCTAGGCCCAGGAGGGTAAGATCTGGATTTTTGGGTTTCATCAACATCATTTTGGCAGGGATTATGTCCAGATTTTGAAGTCCAAATATTTAAATTTAAAATCAGATCTAGAAATTTCGGGAGGGTTTCAGGATCAAATCTGAAGCAAGCTGATTCAAAATTTTAAATTAAGATTTCTGAAAAATTGTTAAAGGAGTTCTGGTAAATTTTAAAGGGTTTTTCAGCCACCAGTTTGCTGATTGGTTTCTGGGATTTGTTGCCTGGTTTTTGGGTTTCACTATGCATTTCGAATTTTTTTAAGGCCCCAGCCCTGCTACTTGCTTTCTCTTCGAATCCACGTTGTTGACCGCCAGTCCAAACCTGCAAAAGGAGAAAAGAAAACCTCCTCAAATCCCTTTCTTCGTTGCCCATCAAATCCACATTTTTTTATCATTTAGCTGCCAAACCCTTCTGCATATTGTTGCCTTCATCGCAGTCCCTTCTCCCTCCATTCCACTGTCCATTCCTTCTCTCATGCAACGTTCAACATTGCATGTCAACTTCTATTTCTGCCCACGCTGGCCATTCCACACCCTCTCCACGCAATCTTCTCCCCTATCGCTGCCCAGCTTACCAAACCTGCATCCTCTTACTGCCTCTTTGCTATACCTGCGTGCTACCTTGGATCACCTGCGGCTCCCTCATCCGCTTCACGCAGCCTCACTCTGTCCTCGTGGAGCTCCCATCCTCCACGCAGCCATCTCCTCCACGCGTCCCTGCCCACCTGCGTGCTGCCTGTCCGCAGCATTCATCGCTCTCCTACTGTGTACGCCTTCTTCTCCTTCCATCTCACCTGCAAACAACAAATAATATCATTTGACCTTCCTTTTGTATTTATTATGTGTATATATGCATAGTGTTAGATCTAGGCTTGTTTTTTTTCTTCTATTTTTATTTGCTATATTTCATTGGGGTTTAGGTTTAGCTTTTTCTTATTTTTTATTTTTTATTTCATTTAAACAAGTTTTTTTTAGATTCATTAAAATAAAAATAAAAAAATCGATTTTGTTTTCTTTTGATTTCATTTTATTTTCATTTTTTTTTTTTTAATTATAAAAGTTTTTAAAAACATTAAAAATGTTTAAAAAATCCAAAAACATTTAAAAATATAAAATTAGAAAAATTTTAAAACATTGAAAATTTCTAAAAAGATTTTGTGACTGAAAATAAACAAAATTAAGGGGTTTTTTCACTTAAAATTTAGAATTTTTAATGTGGCCTATGGCCCATTAAAAATTTGATTCATTAACCCTTTGATTTATTTTTCATCTTTCACATTAAAGCATTCTTCAATGAATAATTGAAATGCTAGTTTTAAATTCCTTGGTGTTTCTGATATTAAACGCTAAATCTTAAATTCTCATGATTCTTCTATAGTCTAGTGCGATGAACGTTTTAAGTTATATTGGCGATAAGAGAAAATTAATTAATTCTAGATTTGGGCAGTTAGTGAAAATCATTTTAAATCTGGAATTTCTTGCATGTTACAATTTTGGGCGCTTATAGTGATTATTCACGATTGTCATTATTCGTCACATATTGGAAAGTTGTTCTGGATAACTTGTTTGACTTAATGTACGATTAATTGAACACAAGGCACTGGTCTATAATTGTTTCTATCTTGTGGTCATGTCTTGGTTACATTAACGTTTAATCTATTCATTTGAATTAATCGAGATTCATTTACTTTCGTCAAGTTGTCCATCATTGAAATCTCCTAGAGCCTCTGTTTCACAGGCTATCCTCATCCATTTATCTTAGGGACTACCCCCCTTAACTTGCCTAAGAGAGAGTCTAAACGGAGTGAGTAATGATTAAGAGTGACAGCGCTTACTCTAAGCATTGTCGCGGTGCCTGGACACTCTGTGCGACAACATTTTTTGGCACCGTTGTCGGGGATATTTTATTCTCGGCGCTTCAACGACATTTTATCTTCATTCTCCTCATATCATCTTTATCATTTTTACCGGCAACGCCAACATTCTTTGGCGCTGTTGCTGGGGAAAGAGTTTTTGTCCTTAGTCCTCACGACATTCATCTTTCATCTTTCTATCATTCATTCTAGCAGAAAAAGTCAACACTCCTTGGCACATCTCATCTTTTCCGCCATTCATTAGCCTGTCAAGCGGCACAACATTTCATCGCGTCATTTGATCTTTTCATCGACCTATCTTTCGTCATCTCGTTAATTGTTTCATTTGCACCTTTAGCACCTGGACATTTCGGTTCGTTTCTTATTTGGTTGGCGACTCCACCTCTTCCATTTATTATTTCTCAAACAAGAAGCCCTCCCTTATATCCGGTTGTTTGTTGCCTTTTGGATCCTAGAGTTAGATTCATGTTTGAGTGGTGACTCCACTTCTTTCATTTCTACAAGAACTTCTACTAGAAGCTCCCTTCTTGTGGATCTCTTGATTTTCTTGAGCAGAGGTCTCTCTCTATCATCCATTTGGTCCCTCATTATTATTTATCATGGATTATTCGTTTACCCTGTGTCATTTTACTGATGTTCTCCATGATATTCCGGAAGTGGCCATTCATAAATTGTCTTTGTTCTCGGGTGGTGATTCAGACGTTGTTAGAAATCATTTATGTAGGTTACTCGTATAATGCTCATATATTGTAGTTCTCCCCAGTGTGATCATGAAGATGTCAAAATGCGTCTATTTGCCTTTTCTTTAGAGGGTGATGCTTTGAATTGGTTTAATAATTGTCCTGAAGATTTTTTCGCTTCTTTCCAAGATATCGTCAATGCTTTTAAACATAGATATGGTTATCAAGGTAGCTCGCCTTGTGCCCCTAAAATTATGTAAAAGAATGAAAGTGATTTTGTGAAGGATCGAGCTGTCGATGAAAGATTTCAAGACAATTCTACATATCAAAATGTGCCATCCACTTGTACCGTTGCAGATCAAATCCATAATAGCGGAAACGCAGGAACAAGTTATCAAATCAGTGTTGACCATGAAAGGGAAAATGAGAAGCAAATTATAGAAGAACTAATGCGGCTGGTAAAAAATATGGAGATTAATCAAGAAAAATTTGTAACTGATTACATCAAGGATATGAGAACTTATACACCCACTTGGAAAAGCGAGATAAGGAGATGGAAACCATGAAAGCTAATCATGACAAGGAAATTAATTCTATGCAAAACAAGTTATTAACTATGGATGAAGAAATGACCATCATGACAATCGATTATAATAATCAGTTGGCTACCATGCAAGCAAATCATAAGAAAGAGATAAACTATATGCAAAATTGTTTCATGGGCATGAAAGCAAAGAATGACAAAGTAATAAAAGATATGGAAACTAGTCAGATATGTCTTCAAAATAAGTTAGTGAGCATGGAGGAAGACCATGCCAAGGAAGTCAGTGCTATGAAGCTTGAACACTCTAACCAGATGGATGCCATAACAATACAGGTACAGAAACTTCCGCATCAGTCAAAGGATGAAAGAAACAAGGAAACGTCAACGGATCATAAGCCTCCCTATTTGCTGCAGGAAGCTCCATCTTATTATGAGGTCCTTTGTTCCATTGAAAAGTAGCTAATTGAAGGTGACCTGGATAAAATGGAAATTAATAATCAGGTTGATGCTCACACGATTAATCCAACAGTCATAGAAGATCAAGTTATAACTCATGACACCTGTGAGACTGATCCATCATTCTTGACAGAGCAAATGCAGAATGAAGAGAGACATGTTATACATATCTTACATACTTCATCTGAGAGTTTTGAAACAGAATCATCAGTGATACAACCTGCCACAAAGAAAAAGCGCAAGAGAAAGAGAATGAGAAAGTGATTTGATGCATCAGATGGCCGTGAGCAGCTTGATTTTCGGATAGGAAAAAGTCCTACCGTATGCAGGATTGGACATGGCACATCCGAGAAACAGCCAACAGACTTGCCTCAAAGCAGGAAAATGCTCAATATACACTATATTGAATACATCTGATGCCATGGGGCATCTTTGTATTGTATTTCTAACCTTATGCTCTTTTATTTCAGTGTTTCATTTTGTAGTTAGATTTGTGTTTTTCATGAAGAGCTTATATCTTTCCTGTGTTTAATGTTATATGATGATTTTTGGATGGACACTACCTATGTTTTGTTATGTGTTGTGTGGATGCAGATTCTGGATTCTCACATTCCTCCAGCGCAACAACGTGTCCCTAAGTAGAGCCAGATGTTGACCACTACGTGTCAACGACCCATAGCAGTACAACCCCTTTTTCGCAAAAGGGATAGCGCCTGATCGCTGTGTCTGTGTCGTCCAACTATCATCATCAGCCTAATTATCATGTTATAATGTAAATCCATTCTGCATATATGTGATGTAAATAATCTCAGCAGATCTGTGTCATGTATGTAATTGCCTAGGTAAACCTATTTTTTTGGTAACGACCTACATTCTGGGAGGCTTTTTGTCTCATCGATCCATTCTCAGATGGTCGGTAGAGTTTTCCTTTAGCCTTACTTCAAAGCCGGAATGGATTTCGTCACCAGGATCTTAGGCGAATCCTAGTGTTATAGATCGAGTCTGTGTAAAAGTGATTTGGGAATAATCCTAACTATTTGGTTAGGTTATTTTATTACAAGTTACTTAATCTGCTGGATTATATTTGTGTCGCAGAAATGGATAGTCCGTGAAGGTCTTTTTCAAATGGGTTTTCCCCCTTGAGATGTAAAAAATATAAAAAATCATGATGTAAAGTGTCTTGAGGGTTAGAAAAATAATTTATCCCCTCATAGGTCCTAGGTCCTAGGTAAATTTAAATTTTCCAAAGACAAAATTTGTGGATCCTTTAAAAAATTAAATCTTAACAGGTCTAGGGACTAAGGTTAATTGATTATTTTTGCTAAATTTTATGCCTTGGGTCCCTGGGGTTAAGTCAAAGTCAAAATTTTGAGGAAATTAATGCAAAATTTTAATTTTTGAATTTATTAAAATGCATTTAATTGAAAAATTCGAAATTTCCTCAATATTTAATATTTCGACGGATGAGATTCAAAGAAATTCTAATCCTCATTAACGGTCAAGATCATTTTGACAAGGATCACTCAAACTAGCCGTTGAAAGATTTATCTTTAAATAGGAGGTCATTTGTCAGTTGAGAGCATCTGATCTCTGGATTGTATACTAAGCTCTCAAGCTCTCTTGTATATTTTTTTGAATTAATGCAAAAGTCTTTGGGGTTTCAACGTGTTGTAGTGTTCCTCTTCATTTTATGGTAACATTGTTTTAATTTATGCTTAATATTATGTGAAAACTATCAATCAATAGCTCTCTTAAAATAATATGAATACAGGTATCTTATTCAGTTTGTTGGATCTAGGGTAACATTTTTAATTTTGATTGAAGTAGCAGCTATTTCTATTTCTTCAGAATTTTATTGTTATTCTATTTCTCTACTTAATTTGATGGTTGATCTAGTGTTTGCAGAAGATCTCTCAGGTTCTCATTGAGCGTTTGGGGATAGTTCTCGGTTGGACCAGCGAACTCTCAACACATATTTTTTGAAGAGCCTACTTCATATAAGCCTTAGGATTTATCTATAGATAATCTTTTTTCTGCAGGGTGTTTTTGGGCTAGTAGCTCTCTAAAATTTCAAAATCTTTTAAATATTTTGTGGAAATTTTGATAGATCTGGTTATTAAGAGCCTTAGATTGTCAGGTCTGGGAGCGGAGTTGGACTCATACTCCTCAGATCTGATAGATCTATAAATTATTTGTATAGATCTGTAATTTATTTGTGTAGATCTGAAATTTTGTAACATAATTTTGAATTTTGACGCTTGGGTTTTTTGGGATTTTCTATATTTTTGTACATATTGGGTATTGGGTTTTTCTCTTTTTACTTGTGTAGGAATAAATCTTCAGATCTGAGCTAGATCTAGACCTTGGTGGGCAAGATCTGCGCTCAAAGATTGTTTGCAGGAATAGATCTGAGAAATCAGCCAAATAAATCTTCAGATCTGAGATTTTTTCAAGCAGAACTGGGGGTTTTGAGACAGATCTAAGCCCTGGAGGGCAATATCTTATCCCAAATCTTTTTACAAGGCTAGCCACTAAAGATTTTGCAATAAATCTGAAGATCTTAAGCAAAATAATTTTTTCAGAACAATGGTTTCAAGTTTTGGGGCTCCTAAGCCCAGATCTGCCTTCTCCTAGCCCAACGCTAGTTCTATTGGGCCTAGTGCTAGCTCTCATTGGCCCTAGATTTCGTTGCTCCATTTCTGATTTGAATATTTGATTTTTTGAAACTAATCATTGGTGGTTTTTACAGAAAATTTGGTAAAAATTTGTGTTTCAGATATTGAAATTTTTTTGCCAACTTAGGCAAGTGATCTTCAAGGCCTAGGGCCTAAGGGTTTGATCTTTAAACCATCTTTTTCCTCACTGTTTGCTACAGCAGTCACATACCTTTCTAATAGTGGTGAAAAACACATATAAGTGGTTTGAAACTAACTAAAAAATTGCTAAATACATTAATAAGTCATTTATGTTTGATATGTATCAAGAATTTGGCCTAGAACTACATTTTTTGGTCACTGTTATTTCTGAATAATTTTGTTTCTGAAGTCTGAAATATAACACTGGAAAAATTTCATGTGGGTTAACCTAAAATCAGTTCCTAAGTTGTCTAATACATTAAGGAATTAATTTCTTAAGTTGGGCATTCATCATTAGGCTTATTTCATGTTTTAATTGCTGGTTGTAATAAGCATATCAGATCTAATATAATTCCAGAAATCACATCACAGCAGGCTGAAAATTTTTAATAATTTATGTGGACAAGTTTGGAAAAATTTCGGTAAATTTTTGGCATAAAGATATCATTGATAGATTACTGTTTTCATTGTCATATTGTTGCTGTCATAAAGTTTTCTTTACTGCTGTCATAAAGATTAATTTCTGAAAATTAAGTACTCTGTCATGGAATTGTGATAAAATGCATATCCTTTGTTTCATGAAACTGAGTATTTTTTGAGCATCTGTTGATATTAATTGCAAAGAAGTTTTTGTTCTCTTTGAGCTATAACTGTATCAGAAAGATTTGAAATAAGCTTTTGTTCTAATTGTAATATCTTCAAGGGTTTAATTTTGAGTCTTCTTTTAATAAAGCGAACATTTCATTTGGGTATTGGAAGTTTCTGCGACATAAGCATCTTTTCATCCTTGAATCTATCTTCATCTCATCTTCTCATCATCTGGTACATTTGCATATAAGTTAGTTTTGCATAAATAAAATTTACTTCCAAGCATAAGCTTGGTCGATAGAGAGATAGGCATCCATCAATCTTTGCTTGAGAAGCCTGTTTTAATAGTACTTAAAACGGTGACCTTGGAATCGTCAAAGCCACAGCTCTCTGCAGCGCAGGAGGCAGCGGGTATGTTAGAATTTCAGGAGTTAATCACACCTTAGTGTGCTTCTCCTTATCTTCTCTTTGCCAATTACTACGAAATCAGGCTCAACATAGAAAGGATTGAAGGGTTCACATTTAAATACGCATTTAACTAAAATTAACCAAGATTCTTGCATCTCACATTAGTTTTAGGATCTGTATTTCATATTAAATAGTCATTCAGCTAAGCAGCAATTGCTAATCGATTACTTGATCTTAATTTCCCTAGCAAGATTGTTGACTCCATAAGGCATTGGTATCAATCGTTTAAAATCTAATCAAATCCTATAAGTGTTGCTAAATCTTAATCAAGTACTTGATTTCTTCACTCTGTCTCCCGAACTGACTAGTTCCCAACTAGTTCTTCTTCATTCCACTTTTCCATAGGGTCTACCCCCCTTAGCCTGTTGTAGGGAGACAGCTTAAATGGAAAGATTGGGGATCAGGGTGACAGCACCCGATCTGAGCATTGTCGTGGTGCCTAGACATTCTGTGCGACAACACTTGGTTTGGTAGCGTTAGTGATTTAAGATTCTACCCTAGACACCAGTGTCATGGAAAAACAACACTTATACTGTAGATATTCTCGTTAAGAAAAAATTCTCAAATCATTGAACTTCTTTGCTAGAAAATGTGTTGCGCAGTGTACAAAATGGTTTCCATTGTGAGTGAATTGTTAAACATTTGCAGGTGATTTGAAATAAGCACTTGGGGATTATATCAGCCTTCTATGTTGCACTGCAGATGGACAACACCAAATACTTCACCCTCTTCTTCTCGGGGGATCTCTTACATACAGCAATTGGCCATCTTGGGCAAGAGGAAATGTCTTCCTCTTCCCCCAAACTTGGTGTTGTAGGAAGAATTTCATCAGAATCTTTGAATTTGACCCTAGAAGGCAGTGGTAGTCGGATTGTTGTTATTGTGTTGATTCGTTTGTCTGTGCGGCAGTTATACTTAATGTTATCTAATTTCATAAGACTATTTCTAGCAGTGAGTCCATTCATGTAACAGAGTATTTGCTTAAGGGTCACTTACCACTGCTCAAAAGCAAACTTTATTTAAGATAATAGTTGTTTTGTACAGTGTTCTTTTAAGACAAATTCAGTCGACCAATTCTGTATAGAAGAACCAAGCTGAGTTTGATAGATGTTTGTGCCTTTTAACTTAATTAGTGGAAGTAACTGAAGAGCTTAATCGATGATCTACTTCAATAATTCCACAGTTGACATATGTTTATTTAAAAATGTAGAACGCCATTGGTATTCTTCCAACAAAGAAGCCCTAATCTTTCATCTCATCAGCTAAAAGACACTAGGAAGACTTATTAACATCAAAACTAAATTTTGGACACTGGGCTCTAAAACTACTATAATGACATGATAAGTTTATCTCAGCCTCAAGCACATTACTAAGTACGACCGCAATGAGCGGCAGAAAAATCAACCAAAGGTAAATGTAAATAACATCGGCAAAGCATGGGTTCAAGTACACAATTTGAGTGCTAGTGCACACAATGTAACAAAATTAAGTTGAAGCTGCTGGGGATTTGGTACTGGAACAAGAAGCAAAAGGAATGAAATTGCGAGCCAAAAGTCCCATGCAACAATTTTAATAAAGGCCAGTTTTTGTACCAGAAGACACTTTTTCTCTGTTTTACATATTATTTGGGAATTCGAATGCCTTTGTGGTTATTTATTGGCCAAATCCATACCATATCCTTGAGTTTATCCCACAATCAGTACAGCTCAGCAGTTTCAACCGATTTAAAATAATTTCAAAACCTGATGTCCAAGAACAGTTAGAAATGCTCAAGTATAGCCTAATGTGAGCATTAAAAAAGCACAATGCATAAGTACATATGCGAAAATATAGGACATGTATCGGCCGAATTCATGTCAATATAGCAAAATTCTCGAGTTTGTCCCATGATCAATATAGCTTGTCAGTTTCAACCGATTTAAAATAATCTCAAAATCTAATGTGCAAGAAGGGTTTGAAATGTCGGATTATATATAACCTAAACGAGCATTAAAAATCACAAAAGAAATGGTATGCTCTCAAACCACTGAATTCATCTCTGGATCAAAATCCTCAAGGCTCACGAAGCATGAGTACATGTGGAAAAACTTAGCGTACAGATTGGTGGGTGGAACATTACAATATAAATTATAACAATCACTAAGAAAGCATAAAATTTGTAGTAAACTATTTGAAGCAGAATAATCGAATAAACATAGCATTTAGCACTACGATACTTCACAGGTTATAGACTCTCAAAAAAAGTCTCCAAGTCACTACAAACACATGCAGATGAAGCTCTGAAACACTATATTCAACCTAGGAAAAAACTTCTAAATTTAAATCACTCGGCAAAGTTCCCGAGGAAAAAACGAATTAGCAACGAGTTCTATGCATTAATTTTAGAGTAAAACAACTAAGGTTCAAATTGCACAGAGACCACCCAAATAAGCATAGTGGCTACGCATACTCTGTACTTTTAACTCGTAGCTTTACTCAAATATTGCATACACAGCTTTCAATCTTCTTATAACTCAAATGAACGGGAGATCCCTAAATTTGCTGGGAAGAGGCAGAATTTAAGCTCAAAGATCGAAGCAAAAACATTCAAAACTCAACCTAACGCACAGAATAGATGAAAACAAGTAGAGAAACTAGCGAATGTCGGAAAGCCGAACGTTCCAACTTACCGGGACTGTCGTTAGAGCAATCGAGATCGGTTGAGCGCCAAGACAAGGAAGCACAGGATAGTAGTGACGGCGCCTTACGTACGCAGACAACTGTGATGGAATATTTCTGGGAAAAAAATTCCTCTAATGGAATACAGGATTCAAGAGGAAACCACGAGAATCACTGCCATAACCATGTGCTAAAGCTTCGCTGTGGACACCGAAAGCATCTCGATGCATGCAGAGCCACTGCAGAGCCACAACTGCAGGTCAAATAGAAGTGGTACAAAGACAACTAACCAGGGGTCAAAGTTTTTGTTTGAAAAAACTAGGGGTCCAAATGACGGCAACAATCACTCGCATTGCGGAAGGTCGGCGGCGGCTATAAGAGTGCGATTCCAATTAAAGCGAATTCCCGTCTAGATGTGCGCGGTGCATATCGTTAGGTTTTCCAATTTATATCGTTTTTTTTTAAACAGTGTGAATTGGTAATTTTTTTGCAATAATTTAGAGGATGTCTATATGATTAATTTGATTAATTTTAGTAGTGGTTATTTTATAACGTCAATGGTATATGGATTAGTCAATTTAGGGATGTCCAGCATCAATTTAAATGCTAACTTACGTCAATGGTATATGGATTAGTCAATTTAGGGATGTCCAGCATCAATTTAAATGCTAACTTACGTCAATGGTATATGGATTAGTCAATTTAGGGATGTCCAGCATCAATTTAAATGCTAACTTACGTCAATGGTATATGGATTAGTCAATTTAGGGATGTCCAGCATCAATTTAAATGCTAACTAGTTTATAGCACCAAACGTATATTTAGCAATTTACAAGTTAAATATACCAAATGTTATACTTCGGTAAGAATTTAAATTATGAGAGTCTATTTATTAAGCCGAGATCATAACTAATCATATATCCAGCACACTCTTATCCTACCTTGTTCAAACCAACAAAACTTACCATTAAATGTATAGATGGAACCCACATTGTTTATCTATCTTATCTTTTTTGCTTAGGGTGGTGATGTTGTGGAGCCTTTACATAAAGCCTTTTTGGCCATAGTTTTTCTCGATGCCCTCAATTAATCACATAATATAATGAAACCTAAGAATAGATTTATTGTGGATATTCATCAAAAGAAGTGAAGTGCAAGAGGTAGAGATGGGTATCAAAAAGTTGGGTGTTGGAAAAGCAAAAGACTTAGCTGAACTCCAAGCAAAATATCTAAAGTGGGGCTCAAAGATTCTTTCACCTCACATTACAAAAAATTTCAACAACATCATACAACAGGAGCTCCCCACAAAGTGGACAACTAGTTTGGCAATACCTCTTTTCAAGAGTGGCGACGTCAATAATCCCTCCAATTATAGGACCATCATGATAAACCCGTTGTTTGCAAAGCTATTTGGAAGCATGCTAGAAAACAAAATTAGCAAGTAAGCAGAAGAAAGTGATAAGTGTGCTAAAGGGCAAGCAGGTTTTAGACCTAAACATTCCACAGTTGATCATTGTATAACTTTAAGGCACATCATTGAAAAAGTTTGGGAGTAAAAGGAAGAAGTCTTTTGTCACTTTGTTGATTTCAGAAAAGCGTTTGACTCAGTTCCTAGGGATAAGCTTTAGCATTGAATGGAGGAACTTGGGATTCGTAAACATTTGACAATAATTTTGCACAGGCTATATGAAGAGGTGAAATTCAAAATTAGAACTTCAGCAGGCACTTCTGAAAGTTTTAGAAGTGATATCGGGGTCAAGCGAGGTTGCCCACTATTTCCTACCCTTTTTGGTTTATATATCAACAAGCTTGAGGAGTTGTTAAATTTGCAAGGGGATGATGATATCTATTTGGGCAAGTTTGTTATAAGGCTTCTTTTGTATGCAGATGACCTTATTATGATTGCTAAATCGGCTCTTGGGTTACAAGAGCACTTAATATCCCTTCAGCGTTTTTGTAGAAGTGTGGGGATGCAAGTAAATATCAGCAAAATGAAAGTAGTGGTTTTATCTAAGAAAAGAAAACATAACCAAAATAAGTTTTACTTTGAAGGCAACATTCTCGAAGAAGTTGCGGACAAATACTTCGGAATTGACTTCAACAAAAATCTAAGTTGTGATGGTTGTAGAAAGAAAAGAACTTTGGGGGGTTGGAAAGCATTTTATGCTTTTCAAAATAGGTGTAGAGAAATAGAGTTATGGGACTGGAAAACCGCTCAAACTCTTTTTGGGCTTCTAATGATTCTAGTGATTCTCTATGGTTGTGAACTATGGGCTAACAGTACATCCGACATGCAGTGGAGACAAATTGAGAAAATTCGGAAGCGTTTGATTACAAACAAATTCAAGATTAAAGTGCAGTTCCTTATGCTATCTTGTTAAGTAGAATAGGGATTGCTCATATTGAAGCAATTGCTATGGTGCGAGTCATAAGGTATTTAAAAATAATTGAGCAAATGGAAGAGGGTAGATGGTCTAAAGTTGTCTTTAATGACAGATTGTGCAATAGAAAATAAATAAATAAATAAAAACTTGGATGCATCAAACTAACAAATGGTTTCGTAAATGGGGTATTTGCTTGAACGCGTGTCCCATAAATAGCGAAGAGATAAAAGCTTTTGTTATGGAAAAGTTCCACAAGCGTACTTGGGATAGGGAGCTAGGAAGAAAGAAAAAGTACTATATTGAAGTGTTTAATCCCACTCATAGTCATCAACCAAAAGCATACATAGAAGCCAATATCTCTTGGAGAGCCAAAATTTTTATTATTCGGTTAAGGACTAGTTCTCATCAACTCCGTTGTGAAACAAGGCATTGGAAAAGGCCAAAAGAAGTGTAGGAGGAAAGAGTATGGATTTTTTGTTCTTCCGGAAAAGTGGAAATAGAAAAACATTTCATCTTAGAATGTGAGACCTTCAAAGACAACAGGGAAAGTTATGCAAATATGATGGCAGCTATCTCTTGGTATAATCTATTTAGCGAGGGGTTTGTCGAGACGCTCGGAGCATTTATTTTGGAGCTTCACAGAAAAAGGGTCGAATGCATCAAACAGATGAAGAAGCAATCTGTCCCATAAGCTATGCTTTAAAATAATTTATTTCTTTCTTCTATTTTAAAAAATTAATAATATCCAAAGGAAAAAAGGAAAAATAAATATACAAATTATAAAATAATTATTTTATAAAATATTAATTAAATTAATAATATTAAATATTAAATAATTTTTAATTTGTTATATGATAAGAAAAAATATATAAGTGAACATGGATTATTTTTTATCCGTTATAATATTTTATTAGAATAAGTTATTTGAACCTATGACTTTTAATCAAAATTCCCATGTTTTTATCATTTAAAACCCCTCAAATTATACCCAAACTATTATGTTATATCATATTTATCTTTTTAAGATTATAATTTATCAATAACTTGTTAGTATAATATGATCAATGTATTGCCAATTCAGAGCCATCTTAATTCCAGATCGAGCAAGGGCTCAGAGGGACAAATCTGTTTTCACTATAAAAGAGGTTTGCACCTGAAGAGATTCGATCCCTATCATTGCTTAGTAAATCAAAATTAAATGAATTTAGGTTAGTAGAAAATATATATATCTTCTTACATAAAAATATCATTGACAAAATTATGAATTATTAAAAAGTGGAGCCAAAAAACAGTAATTGGTAAATTGACTATTTTATTTCAATTTTATTATAATTATTATTTTATTTTTTTTATGTAAATGTTTACTTAAGATTATATAAAACAGGACAAAATCCCTTCAATATTAAGTGAGAGAGCATCTCTACACATAATAATAGTTTTAAGTTTTCCTGAATAAAATTATATTAGCTCAAATTTTATGTGGATTAAAATTAAAATTTAATATATATTATTAAAAATAAGATAGAAAAAAAAATAATATATATATATATATATATATATATATATAAAATAAAATAATAAATTTGAAAAACAAAGATGAAATGGTAAAGATGAAATTTCAATTTAAGTTATTTTCCAATTTAATGTAGTTTAAAAATAAAAATAAATTATATATATTTCAATAAAGAGAAAGAGTTCATATATTTTTGTGATTAAAATTAAAAATGTAATTAAAATCTGTTTTAGGTTTGTTTTATTCTTAAATCTTCGAATTTTATGTTTTTTAAATTGATGTTTTCCTTCAATCTTCAAGGTTTATTTTTCAAAGTGGTTTAACTTAATTTTCAGAATTTATGTTTTCCTTGAATCTTCAGGTTTATTTTTCAAAGTTGTGTTCCAAATTTTAGATGTTAATGTGGATATTCAATTTTTTAAAAAGTTTGGAACAATAATTTCACATAACTGCATATATACTATCCATCTTTTAAAAAAAGAAAAATATTTACAAAATTTTCATATTTTTATAACTATATAAAATCACTATAACATTTAGATTTAGAAATTATAAATTTATAATAATAATTTTCTACTTTAATTAAATTTAGAATTATAAATTTATAATCATATTTTTTTTTATTTTATTAAATTATATTTTCAATTTATATGAGTTTCCCTGGTCATATACGTTGTAACTACTAAGACTGCCAATAAAGAATACAAATGGTTTTTTAATATATAAATATTCACTCATATAACAAAATAAAATAACAAATCCTAAAAGCAACACCATGCCTTAGTTTCAAGTCACTGAACAAAAATTAGATCTAAAAGTGGTGCTTGTTGTATAGTTAATAAACCACTTGAACAGGGAATTGTGTTTGTTGTATAGTTGATAAACCTCTTTTTAGGCAGTCGTATTCCTGTGAGTAGCACTTATAAGTGTGTGTTCTTAAGGTGCACTTATGCAATTGTAGGAGCACGGTCATGTTGTCAAGAGCTAGTTGTTTGGACCACACAACCCTTACTGTCATTGTTGCATACATGATTTTTTAATTTTTTCCCTGAATGAGATACTACATGTAATGTTTATATTTTTTTAACTACTGCTCTCTGACAAGAGTGGAAGTTAGTTGTTGAGATTTGTAGAAGGGTTCTTAAGGCCTCCTTTTGCTTTATATTGACACATCTATCGTATCAATTATGATATTAAGAGCTTATAACTAGCTCAATAGTTTTTTTGCGATTAATAGAACTATGTATGGAAATGTTTCCTTTCGTTTTGTGCAGAAACTGGTCTTCTTGTATGTGAAAATGCATGATTGTGTTTAGATAGATTATTTCTGAAAATCCTATTTTCCTCTTTTTTTTTAATGAATCTCCAAAACAATTTGTCAACGACAATATTTTTCACCCAGATTAATCAAAACTTAGAACAAGAAACCAAGACATGAACCCTCCTATATCCATTAACACGGAACAAGAAATGGAAAATAGAAAACAATTCTTTCTATTGTAATACTTATCTGAGTTCTACAAAATTTTGAGCCCACCACGGGAAATCACAACAGAGACGTAACACTCCTCCCAACCACCTTGGCTCAGACTCAGGATTTCCTATAAGATAATGTCTTGCCTTTTTCCTATAACAACATCCTGTCAAGGAGAACTAAGCTTCACAATTAGTTCTTAATTGGGCCTCCTCCAACAAGCTCTCGTTCCAGGTCAACTTTAGGCTTTTCCCCTCTCGCCTTCTATAATTTTCCTTAGTTCTTCTTTTTTGGGATAACTATCCCCTCATGAAAGGAATTATGGGAAGGAAACTTCCTGTATGATGACAGTCCAAGGGTATCCTGGTTACTAATAACGTCATGCTACTCCACACACTCAGCTTTGTATTTTCATCAAATTCAACAATGTTTCAGGAAACATTTACGTTGTGCAATTAATATAGGAGTATGAATCTACTTTGATAAATGTTATGCGAGATCTCTCTCTCACCTTCCACTTTTTTTCTCACCTCATCCAATTACATATGCTTCCACTCAACAAATGGTGCAATGGGCAAGCCAAATGGGCATTAAAAACCAAACACGCAACCCTAAAAACTTTATGTGCAGTTGCTACAAAGTGATTTCGTAGCGCAATTAAAATCTTGTAGGCACTGCGAAATGATTTCGTAGCACCCCAAAAAAGACTGTATTACAAATTTTAAGAAGTTAAAATGACTTGGCTCCTTTCCCAATCAATTATCCATGGCCTTGAGTGGGTCTTTAACACAAGGAATGATTTCATATGCCTTTCTTTGTTAGGGTTGCGTGCTATTAGAGATTTTTCCAATCAGGCAAACAAAACCAGTCAAAAAGATCTGATTGTATTCCCACAATAGAGTGCTCTGATTTACTATAAGAGCACTTGTATTTCTGCAATAATCATGCATTCGCTATGCTCGATCATAGTGAAAGTTCTTCCATGAGGCTAAGGAACCATTACAATGAAATACAAAAGAATCATGACGTTTTTATTTTTCAACATGAACTTAGCGCGTACAACATACTAACACCAATAATAAGTCAATAGCAGGTACTTAACTATCCATGACAATACAAGGCTCAATAACATTATATCAACAATACATAACATCTATAGCACATCTATGGCACTATAATATACCAACAGTAATAAGACACGTCAATATTTAGACTAGCAACATATATTCTAAACACATTAGGAACAACTACGACAACAATATAAAGTTACAGATTCAAAACATGATCCCCAACATCACCTCCATCTCTAACCCATATGCACAAGTGTATGTATGTTCAACTCCAAATTGCACTTGAACCAAAGCATTCATTTTCCCCAAAGACCAACAACTTCATTAACAATATATAGACAGAGAAGTTAACAAACAAAGAGGCATATAAACATGTTGCTCATTAATCAAATTCAAATATACATTAAGTTGGCCAGATATACAATGTGGGCCTATGAAGCCCTAGCCTCTTTCCACACACACTCGACTTATGTCTCTTCTCCTTACTCTAGAGCTTCTCCTTTATTCCTCCTCTCTTCTTCTCAAACACTCTTTTCTTTAAAAAGAAAGCTACCATGGGACAAGCAAGAGTCACAAGAGATGAATCATTTCCCCTTCTCGACAAAATAATGGAAACTAAAACTATATTTACATTAGGAAATAATTCCTCCAATTTATCCTAAAAACAAAACTCACTTCCTAATGTAAACATTCACAATTTCTTTCAAAATCATTTAAAATTTCTCCCACCATCACCAAGTGACCATCCCATCTCATGGGTAAGCTCTGGTCCACCTTCATCAAATTTAGTGCTCGGTTTATGCACCTACATCATCGTAACTACTTGAGATGTGAAATTATCTTTTAGTGTCTTTCCCCTTGTAATTCTTGTGGTTGACTTCTCATCAAGGTTTCTCATACTAATTATAAAAACAAAACTATTTATTTACATCAAAAGTTTCATTTGACCCTCAACATAGGCCCACAGTTTATAAGCGAGTCTAACAGTAAAGGAAAAGAATGTTTACATTTTACGAGGGGTGCTACATCTCCCCCCTCCCCCCAAGTCCAAACACGATCCTTGGTGTTTTTAGCCCTCGGAACAGGTCAAGGTATGCCTTATGCATGAGAGCTTCATCCTCCCAGGTAGAATTTTCTAGGCTAAAGTGCTTCCAATGTGCCTTAACCTGGGTGATTGCTCTCTTTTGTCGCATAGTTTCTATTCGGTCTAGGATGCGCAATGGCTCAACCAATAATATTTTCGTCATGCTCAACCTACATCCACAACCACATATCAAACATTAGTTTTGCTTTGAATGTTTTTATTAAAAATAAATAAATAAAATTACATTATATCTCAATTATCTTCCCTACATGAACATTATGCCAATCAATAATATGTTCAGGGTCATAGATATATTTTTTCAGTAATGAAACAGGAAACACATTGTGTACATGTACGTAACTAGGTAGGGAAAATTGGTAGGCCATACGCCCAACCCTAGCAAGTATTTCAAAGGTGCCATAGTAACAGGGAGAAAACTTTGCACAGGAGCCCATCTTAAGGTGATTTTCTTTGGCTTGACCCTTACGTAGACATGCCTACTTGAAACTCCCTGTAGGTCTACTTCTTATCAACATAATATTTCTATTAGTCTTGGGTGGCCTTTATATTTTCTATACATTTTTTATAGTATGCTCCATTTGTTTTAACATATCAGGTCCCAGTACCAATTGGTCTTTAGGATGACTCTAATTAAGTGGAGTCCTGCAACATCACCCATATAGTACTTCAAAGGGGCTCATCCTTAATGAAGTGTGATCACTGTTATTGTACACAAATTCTATCAAATGAAGGTATTCTTCCCACTTGGTGGGTTGTTTCATAACATACATTCTTAGCATATCTTCCAGCACTTGGTTCACTTTGTTTGCCCATTAGTTTGCGGGTGATAGGTAGTCCTAAATCACACATGGGTACCCAATCCTGTAAATAAATCCTTCCAAAATAACTATTTTACATCTCGATCCAAAATAACTATTTTGGGATGCCATGTAAGCAAAAAATCTCCCTCATAAATATATCAACAATTGTGACTCCCTTATAAGTGGATTGTACCAGGATGAAATGTGTTGTTTTGCTTAATTTGTCAACATCAACCATTATCAAATCATTTTGCTTCTTGGTTTTAGGCAGATTGATTATAAACTCTAGGGAGATAGTCTCCCATTTCCACTTAGGAATGGGAAAATGGTGGAGCAAACCAGCTAGATGTTGGTGCTCTGATTTTACTTGCTAACACTCCAGAATTTTGGCCAAGTATTTAGTTGTTTCTTTCTTCATACCCGGGCTAAAATAATATTTTTGTACTTTTGTAATTAATTTCTCGTATTTGGGGTGGGCAACATAAGGAATTTTATGGTTCTCATCCAAAATTAGTTTTTTAATTGATCGCTGGTTTGGTATATAAATTTTGTTTCTGTAAATCAACAAACCATATTTATCATAGTCATATCCTAATTGCCTTTCATAATTGTCTTGCTGCTTGATTTTCTGTAATAACTATTGGTACCCATGATATTTTATAACTACATTTTTAATCAAGTTTAAAACATCTATTTTTTGTCTTCCTAAAGGAAATCTCATACACACAATTTACCTTTCTACTCAGTGCATTTGCTACTTCATTTTCTTTGCGCTTCAAATGGGTAATATCAAAGTCAAACTCACTTAAGAAGGTAGTCCATCAAACTTTCTTGGCATTAAGTGTGGGCTACTTGAAAAAGTTCATCAAACTACTATGGTTGGTCATTAAGGTAAACTTCTTCCCTAGAAGATAATGCCACCATACCTTTAGGGCATGAACCACCACTGTCAACTCTAGATCATACACAGAGTGCCTTTGCTCGTGATCCTTTAGTTTTCAAGACTCATAAGCTACTGCCTGGCCTTCCTGCATTTATATGCCTCCTACACCTTGTTGACTAGCATATGTACAAACTATGAACTCCTTCTCGAGATTAACAATTCTTAAAACAGGGTTGAAGTCAATAGACACTTCAGCTCATCAAAACTTTCTTAACACACTGAGGTCTAGTTAAATGGTTTCCCTTTCTTTTGCAGTGAGGTAATAGAGTAGGCTACTTTCGAAAATACCACTATAAAGCGTCGATAGTAGCTAGTTAAGCCCATAAATGACCTAATGTATGCAACATTCGTGGGAATGGGTCATTCCATAATTGTTCTTATCTTTTTTGTGTCCACAACTATTCCATCTCGAGTGATGACATGTCCCAAATATTGTGTTCGGTCCTTAAAGAATTCACACATTGTATTTTGCATACAATTGGTGGTCTCACAGATTTTGTAATACGATTTGCAAGTGTTGATTATGCTCCTCTAAATTAAACTAATATGTCATCAATAAAAAATAACATGAATTTGTCCAAGTACGAATGAAAAATGTTGTTCATTAAACACATAAATGTTGTCAGTGTGTTAGTGAGTCCAAAAGGTAAAACCACAAATTTGTAGTGCCCATAGCGCGTCCTGGATGTAGTTTTACAGATGTCTTCTTTTTTAATTTGTATCTGATGGCATCCTAAGCATAAGTCGATTTTTGAGAATACAATTGCGCCTTTAACCTGATCGAACATATCGTCAATTAGAGGAAATGGATACTTATTTTTAACCATTAGTCTATTCAGTTGTCGGTAGTCAATACACAACCTCAAGGTGCCATCCTTCTTTTTAACAAAGAGTATAGGGGCTCCCCAAGGTGATACGCTGGGGTGAATGTACTTTTTATCTAATAATTTTTGTAATTACATTTTAATCAGTTAATTTTGGTATACTCATGCGATACGGTTCTTTATATACTAGTCTTACTCTTAGGACTAACTTGATTATGAAATCTGTGTCTCGTTTAGAAGGCAACCTCAAAATTTCTTCAGGGAACACATTCATAAATTTTTTAATAGGCAGATCATTCAGGGTTATTGATTTCTCTCTGGAATTAGCATATCCTACCTGGATCGCATAAATCTAGCAACCTTTCCTAATTCATTTCTTCAATTGAGATGCTGGAATATGTCACAATATTACAGGTCTTAAACTTCCTTGAATCTGTTGCCTAACCCCTTCTTCTGTGACGTAGTTAATGATCTTGTCCTTGCAATTAATGATGGACCAATGTTCCTCCATCCAATCAAAACTTATAAGGATGTCGTAGGAACCTAAAGGCGAGATATTTAAGTTAATTTTAGTTGGTTTTTCTTACCAACTTTCTTGAGCATTTTGTAACATTTGTAGTTACTTTCCTCTTTTCTTTGGTGCCTAACTAAACTAACCACAAAGTTGTTGAAAATGGCAACAAGAAATGCTAAAAATAAAGGTGCTAAAAATAGAACTACTATAAATAGAAGGTTGGGTACCAATGCTGGATTGACCAACAGGGAATGAAAAATGGAAGTGATAAAAATAGCATTGCTATTTTTAGCAGTTCGGGATGGATTCCAATTTTAGTCAATTCCTGGACTAAAATAGGAAGTAAAATTCGAATTTGAACTTAACAGTGGTTTGAAAATAAATTAATTAATTCTCCATGAGTTAATTAGTTATAAAAAATCAAACATGAAGTCTATGTGAGGACATGCAACAATTTCTCTATTAATTGAGGAATTTATCCATTAGTTAAAGAGATAAGGATAGTTCTAATTTGAGTAGTAATTAGTTGGCTCAATTAACTGAGTCAAGTCCAATTATAATTGATTTAAACAATTTGTTTAAATTAAGTAAGTTCAGTTAGTTAATGCATGCTTGCATATAACTGCTGCACTTCAGATAACTGAAGATTCTCTTATGAATAACTCATGCATGTGAGTTGAGACAGAGACCCAGTTGAGATCAGAGGAGGGATAGTGTACTGTCAGTTGGATGAATATTTTTCCTATAAATGAAGCTCATCCATTATGAGGATTTATCTCCTTCAGGATTGCACAGTTAGGTCAGAGGTTAGTGAGTGTGTGAAGAGGCCAATTCACACATGTGGCTTCACTGGACCCCAAGAAAAATTGCGCAAAGAAATAGGAGGCTTGGAGGGCAGAGGAGAATGTTTGAGAGAGGCCTTTGATTGTCTATGAGCAACAGAGGGATTGTAGAAAGTGCAGGATAGCTTGTGAGCTTATTCTTTCTTGTAATCCTGACTATATTTCCACTTGTATGATAATATAGAGTTGGGGTTTTAGGCTGAGGCTTTCCCTGTGATATTTCTTATGTGTTATGTGTGATTGATTTCTCTTTCTTAGTTATATGTGTTCTCTTGATCTTGCTTAATTCGATTAAGCTTCCGCAAAGTGTTGTAGAAGTAGATCTTGTATTGTGTTTTAGTATATTGCATAATCTGTTGATCTACAATCGGAATTTCTACATGGTATCGGAGCAAAGGTGATCAAAGGAGAGAACAATATACTGAGAGGAGATTTCAAAGTTTTGAGTTTTGGGCCGAGAGTTTGCAGAGCAGATCTGAAAATTTATGTATAAAATTTTCAGAGAAAAAAAAAATAGCAGATTTGGATTCCTTGTGGAAAAATACCCAAAAAAAAAAATCGGTTGAATCGAAGTTCGGAGGAGGGAGATATCGCTGATTTAAAATCAACTCTTTTTCCAGAAAATTTCATGACAACGAGAAATATGAAACAGATTGGTGTGCTAGCCAAGAACCTGTATGCACTTGAGGTAAAAGATGCATGCAAAGCCTTGAGGAGCAAGGCAAAGGTTAGATACTTGGTGGTTGAGAGAGAGAGTAAAGTACCTCTCAACATGCAACGCCAGAAGAAGTCTAAGACAATTGTGGAGGAGCCACGATTGATGAAGCAACTTCAAGAGGTTGTGGAGCAGCCACAACTAGAGAAGCTGAGAGGAGATCGAGTAGAGACATCTACTCATGCAGAGACCTCCAGTAGAGGGAAACTTTGAGCGAGGTGGGCAGAGGGATCACATGTAGCCATACCTCCAAGTAGGAGGTGGGCCCATGTGGAGTGATCGTCCCAAGGAGGAGGGGCAGGATCCTTGAGGTACCCAACCTCTTTGATTTGACTTTACTACAGGAGCCCTAAAGAAGAGTAGCAGGGTAGGATGATTGGGTAGAGACAGATGCAGATGGATTGGCAGAGAGAGCTACAGTGCAGGAGTCCCAGGACTGTGTAGAGCCAGTAGGCTGCAACGATGCGAGAGGCACATGAGTGTTGCACCAGTGCAGGATGGAAAAGAGAGGTGTGCAACGGTGCGAGATGCATGGAGTGTTGTAGCAGCTCAGAGGTCAGAGAGGGAGCACTTGTCAGTAGCAGGTAGAGCTTTAGCATTAGAGTATGTTTATAGCCCAACAGAGAGGTCAGTTGGGAGTTTTTTTGTTTCTAGAGTTGCTGGAGCAACCATACTTGGTAGAAGTGTTGTATGCAGAACATTCCAAAGGTACAGGATCGGGTTCGAGTTGAATGCCTTTCTTGTTGAGAGGGAGTGTTGAAAATGGCAACAAGAAATGATAAAAATAGAAGTGATAAAAATAGTACTGCTAAAAATAGTACTGCTATAAATAGCAGTTTGGGTACTAGTGCTGGATTGAGCAACAAGGAATGAAAAATGGAAGTGCTAAAAATAAAATTGCTATTTTTAGCAGTTTGGGATGGATTACAATTTTAGTCAATCCCTGGACTAAAATAGGAAGTAAAATTCGAATTTGAACTTAACAACTGTTTGAAAATAAATAAATTAATTCTCCATGAGTTAATTAGTTGTGAAAAATCAAACATGAAGTCAATGTGAGGACATGCAACAGTTTCTCTATTAATTGAGGAATTTATCCATTAGTTAAAGAGATAAGGATGAGTTCTAGTTTGAGTAGTAATTAGTTGGCTCAGTTAACTGAGTCAAGTCCAGTTATAATTGATTTAAACAATTTGTTTAAATTAAGTAAGTTCAGTTAGTTAATGCATGCTTGCATATAACTGCTGCACTTCAGATAACTGAAGATTCTCTCATGAATAACTCATGCATGTGAGTTGAGACAGAGACCCAGTTGAGATCAGAGGAGGGACAATGTACTATCAGTTGGATGAATATTTTTCCTATAAAGGAAGCTCATCCATGATGAGGATTTATCTCCTTCAGGATTGTGCAGTTAGATCAGAGGTTAGTGAGTGTGTGAAGAGGCCAATTCACACATGTAGCTTCACTGGACCCCAAGAAAAATTGCGCAAAGAAATAGGAGGCTTGGAGGGCAGAGGAGAAGGTTTGAGAGAGGCCTTTGATTGTCTATGAGCAACAGAGGGATTGCAGAAAGAGCATGATAGATTGTGAGCTTATTCTTTTTGGTAATCCAAACTATATTTCCACTTGTATGATAATACAGAGTTGGGGTTTTAGGTTGAGGTTTCCCCGTAATATTTCTTCTGTGTTATGTGTGATTGATTTCTCTTTCTCAGTTATATGTGTTCTCTTGATCTTGCTCAATGATTAAACTTCTGCAAAGTGTTGTAGAAGTAGATCTTATATATTGTTTTAGTATATTGCATAATCTGTTGATCTACAGTGGGAATTTCTACAAAAGTTTTACATTTATTGACCTGTAACTGACATAGTTCTACTAGCTTGGGATTAACATAACTCGGACTTTTCCCCAAATCGATCAAATTTGAAACAATGCGGTTGCAAATCTTACCTTCTAGTTCAATCATTGTAGCTTGATGTTCAACTTGTTGGTCCTCCAAAGCAACATTAATTCTAGGTAGACATCTCACCACGTCTCCCACCATGGAAGCCTTTTGAAGGTTTGTTGCTTGCACTGTCTTATCCTAGTACAAACAATCTCTAAGGTCATGTCACTACAAGGAAAAGACCTTCTAACAGAGGTTATAATAGAGGTTTTTAGTGTTATAAAATTGGAAAAATTTGTCAAAAAGACATCCGCTAAAACACTTGTTAGTTATACAAAAAGACTGGTGCTGCTAGTTTTCTTAAAACACTGGGCTGGAAATCATATTTTGTAAGACCGAAAAGTTAGTTATATGAAAGCACTAGTGCGTTAGAATTACAATGCACCTAGGCGTTAATCTCAAACATGGCCAATGCTTGAAGCGATAAATGCACTAGTGCTTTCATTTTTTTAAAAGGCACCAAGCATGCAAAAATATGTCGTCACAGTGCTTTTATATAACACAACACACTAATGCTTTTATATGTTATAGATGCACTGGTTTTTTGAATGAAATTTTCTCTTTTTTGGAAAGATCGACCTATAACAATGCCATTATTGTAATTTTTTAAATTCGTTATTCATCGAAAAATCAACATATACCTTATAATAGTATTCATATAAATCAAAATTTGATTAGTGCATTTATATATGATGTTTGGATTAATTTGTTATATTATTAGATTTCATGTCTCTTTATTATAAATTTAATCATTCATATATTTAATTAGTGGTGTAACATTTCACGGTGACATTGAATAACACAATAGAATAAATTAAAATTTATTTTATTATACATCTATAAGAGGCTATTTAACTTACAAAATTGGATTGTTATTGGTAACCCCTTGTCTTTCAATTGGGACATTATGTCCATTACATTAAACAAAATGTTTGGATTTCACAGACAATTATTTCAAAAAATATAATAGGTTGCATTGATATCCAAATCGATCTTCATTATTCATTGGAACTGTTGTTAGTGCTCGAACTACTTCCATGACTTGGGTTATTTGAAGGAATGTTTTATTGATTGCATCAATTGTTTTCATCTTCTTAATATTGCAATGCCATCTGCAAATATAAAAATAAAGTGTAAGGAGTGTATCTACATTAGTGAGAATAATATATATTGAAATAAATAATATACATCAATGTAAACTGGCAAAAAAAATAAATGAAAATGTACCATATCAAGAAGTGACTCTTGAATTATACACATTCTTTCAAAACCAAATCTCATGCCTTCTTTCAACAACTCTTCTGTTAGCGTAGTTCCATACCTTGTTTCCTACAAGTTTTATACCCCATAATAAATCATATATTTAATATAAAGGTTGTTTTCATTCTATTAATTATAAACTCAAAGAAGTCAAACAACATAGATACTTACAATTTCCACAATTAATTTTTGATATGCCAACATATACTCACAATCATTATTTAACCTAATGTCAATCAATTCTTATGATGACTCTTCTTTGTATGTTAACACCTATTTGAATACATTTAAGGATGGTTGTTGTAAAACAACTTAAAAAATAAAAAATGAAAAAATGAAACCTTGAGTTGTTATAAGGAAATATTAACAATTACTCACAAACTTTGAAATCAACTCTTTTCTTCCTTGTCATCCTGTTTTATGTGTTGAATGAGTTCCATTTTGTTTTCTTTTCAGCAAGAAAATACTTGAAAATTAATGTTTAATGTTAAATTATTTTTTTATATGTACAAAGTCAAACATGATTACATACATTTAAAGCACGGTGTTGTTGAGAGGATTCCTCTTGTGATGCAATTATGTCCATTTCTTTTACCATCTCCTTATACACTTATTTGGACATTCCTACTCGTGTCTTTCACATATTAGCACGTTGATCATTTGAGATTTTCTTAATTTTCCTAAAAAAAAGTAATAAACTATTTTTATAATGATATATGAAAACCAAATATAACAAAATCAATATTAATAAATTAATGGTTTGTAGTAATATATACATATAATTCTAGAAAATTATTTTATACAATTAGGAATGTTACCTTTTGAATGATTCTTTTTTGTTGTTGTATGTTTTTGCTATTGCAAGTTTGACATGTCTCATTGACCATTGCTCTAGAAACCCTTCTTGTAGTTTAGATATTATTTGGTTCTTGGAATCACTAGATTGTTTTGTAAGTAGAAAGAACATCTATATGTTCATTCCACTAGATCCCTGAAATTCTGTGAAAAAATAATTCCCCCTTCATTAACCTCCAACACCACTCTAGATGAGCGAAGGACCAACTCATCGTCATTTACATGTTCTATAATTTTTCTTTTCTTAGGAAGAAATTAATCTTTTCCTTCGTTGTTGCTCCCTATAAAACATTTAACATATATGAATTAATAGATTGTTTGAAATATGTTATCTAATATTCTTAGGTATATTATTAATGAAAAAAAAAAAACTCATATTAAATAGTATTTTTTCATTCACTTGATTCATCATTGTGTAATTTTTCTATTAGGATTTTACGTTCTTCTGCACTTAGATTAGAAATAATCTTATCAACCTTGTTCATTTTAAGGCTCTCCATGACACACCAACCAATACATATTAGTTAAACTTATATATACCTCAAACATATTAATTTTGTAAAGAATTTACAAAGAAATTGTCTTCTCAGTTTTTTTTGATGTGCTATCACTGTGTCAATCAATATTTTTGTTACTTGAGACATCCTAAGATATTTTTTTATCAATATACAACCTGTAGCATTCAATATAGAAGTCATTATATTTTACAAATAAATCAAATAATCTTCAGCCAAAAAGCTCTAGTAACAGGTGTGTTTATTTAGATAAATGCACAATAAACGCACTTGTGTGTTTAGAACATTTAACGCACCAAGAGTTTAATTGTTTCGTGCGTTAAATGTTCAAGCTCATCGTCATGGGAAATTAATTTTAAATTATTACGATGCGATTTGTAAGAATAAATGCACCAAAATTATTTAACGATGTTATTTGGAAGAGTCGCATTGGTGCGTTATATTACATTAGGAACAACGATTATCAAACTAGACATAATTGAGAGTGTTCTAATATGTGAGTGCATTATATTACACAGAGAGCATCGTTGTATGGGAAATTAATTTGAAATTATTACGATGTGATTTGTAAGAATAAATGCACCGAAATTATTTAACGGCGTTATTTGGAAGAGTCACATTGGTGCGTTATATTACATTAGGAACAACGATTATCAAACTAGACATAATTGAGAGTGTTCTAATATGTCAGTGCATTATATTACACAGGGAGCATCAGTGCTTCATATTACAGAGGGCACACCATGAAACATATAGTCTTTTAAAAAAAAATAGAGATGACTTATAGGGTTTGGATCTAATTCAATAATTGATTCCCCTACTTTACATGTCAAACACCCTATATATAGTAAGTACACAAAGTCATTAAATCTAAAATCCCTAAATTGAAAAACCATAAGTGTGAAGTGGTAGAGGAAGTTAAACCCTAAGATGGAATTTTACAGGAATAAGCAAGGGTTTAAGGTAAATATTGACTTTTTTGTTTTTTTGTTTAAATTTTAATTAAATTTAAAAAGAAAAGCAATTTGTAAAAAAATTTGCTAGTAAAATCTATAGTAATTATACACGGTTTTTAGTTTTTTGTTTTGTTTTGTTTTTTCTCTGAATTATAAATAAATCTAACAGAAACAGTAAAATTTAAAAATTTTGCTATCTAGGGTTTTGAGTGAATCATTATACCTTTAAACTTCTGATCTTTCGATGGATCCAAAATAATTTGTAGCTCGACAATACTCTCAATATGTGTCCCTTGCAAATGATCTCTCTTTTAATTAAACCATAACACAAATTGCAAATTTTTTATTAATAAAATAAATGATAAAATTTTAAAAATTTATTATGCATGTTTTTTTTTACTGAATCACCATACCTTTCAGCTTCTAATCTTCTGAATAGTTCTGCTGCTCCAAAGTATTCTGTTATTGCACAGTGTTCTTGATATGTCTCTCTTGCAAATCACTCACTTGAAATTTTGGGTAAAATAATTAAATGATGAATAACTTTTTAATATTTAAAACACTTTATGAAATTAGATTTCAAAAACTCAACTGCCACTTGTTTTTTAATTTTAAAAAGGAAAAAAATCACATTTTTTGTTTCAATTTCTCTTCACATCAGTGCGTTTGAGTCAAGCGCACAGATGTGTTTATAAAAAACAAACTGACATTTTCGGTGCTGCAAAGTTTTTCAACACGCCAACATGATGCATTTTTTTATTATTTTCAAAATCTTGAAACGGTGCGATTAATTTTTTAACGCAATAATGCAAATTTTATTTAAAAGCATTGGTGCTCTAATTGTTAATAAAGCATTGAGTTAGCTGAATTCCTTTTTATTTTTTAAAATCGGGAAATAGGTGCGTAGCGGTGCTATTTTTTTTTTAAATACATCAGTGCATTTTTGTAGAAGAGCACCGATATGATAACATATTTTTCGAAATTTCGAAAACCAGTGCGGGTATTATTTTAACGCCTCGATATTGTTAATGTTTTAAAAGCGTCGATGCACTTCATTATGATAAGTGCACTGGTTTTGTTTAAAAGCTATCCAAAATTTTAATTTCACACAAAATGGAATATCAATCTCAAATTATCCTTTATAATGCATCCACATGAATCACAGTAGTTCATAGTATACATTTTCCGCTTAAAGTCGCCTTATTCTTGAAAAATGGTTTGAAAAATATATTGAAATTCAGATTGTGGTTATATGGTTGTTGAGATTAATTTTTGGTATACATACAAGTTTTTATTTTTTATTTTTTTCAAATTCAGGGTCAAAATCTCAATAATATCTGCAAATGGCCAATTCTTCAAATTCCAGCTCGTTCCATATTGTTGATCAAAGTCCTTCATGAAGTTTTCCCTTTCTATCTCCAGTAAGTTCATATTTTATTTATATTTTGTTTATCTAATTATTTTTTAATCCATGTCAATTTGAATAGAAATGTAGCCAAATTTGCAGGAATTTGATTCATAATCGAGTTCAGATGTAGAAAACATTACTCCATATTCTCAAAAATGTCGGAAGCTCTTATTAGGAGCAACATATTGCAAGCAATTGGTAGACTAAAATGGACAACCTCTTCACCTTTCCAATTGGAACATGACATCCTCTCGCTGCAATCCTGGATCAACCATGGTAATGATTGTTTGGTATAATGTAATTTCAACAAACCAATTGCATTGATGAGCTTACTAATATCATTGATATTGTACTCATGACATTTAATATTCTTTGAAATTAGGATTCTAGTGTTGATGAGCAACCCACCTACCATCTTTCTAACCACCCCACTACAATGTTAACTCGAGAGAAGGCTGC
>APFE030166844.1:12648-55256 GCA_000404065.3 Pinus taeda | reverse complement strand
AGTAAATCAAAGCATATACTGATCAAGTACCATTTTGTAAGACAGGTTATCACTGAAAGGGGAGTCTCTCTTAAAAAGGTGCATACAAAGGAGAATTGTGCAGACATGTTCACGAAACCAGTTTTGTTAGAGAAGCTACGCTGGTGTTTGGCTTCTCTTGGCTTGCAGAAAAGATAAAATAATAATAACAGGGCATCAGGCTAATTGTTGTCAAAGTGGAGATTGTTGAGATTTTCTGTTTTGAGTATAAAATAAGCAAAAATCTCAGTAGATGACAACAATAGGAATTTGTTGCTAGATTAGCTCCAGGTTGTTGGGAGGGAGTTAATGCATCCTAAATTTGATGTGAGAGGATTTATGAGGCAGTTAGATTCTCCTTGCTATAAAATAGGTATCCATACGGATTGTTTTTTGGGGTGAGAGTTTGTGAGGAATTGATTAATTATGTAATCTCCTGTTTGATTAATAAAGATTGCCGATGCCTATGTTTGGTGGATGTAGCCTAGATTGGTTGGATGAACCACGTTAAATTGTTGTGTTTCCTGTGCATGATTTACTTGCTGTGTATATGTTTTAATTTGTTGTTCTTTGTTGGCTCCAACAAATGGTATCAGAGGGATGTTGGAGGTGAATCGCCAGCGTGCAGACCAGAGAACAACTTGCGTGGAGGAGGAGCATGCTGAGCCTGCATGTATATGAGCGTGTGTATATGTGACTGTTGGTTTATGACAAAACCTGTGCGTATTGTTGGTGCTGCGTGGAGCGCCGGTGATGCTTTCGATTGATTGTTGGAGGTGTGTTGGACTGCTGTCCAACCTGCGTGGAGGCACACTTGTGTAAGGATGCTCCAGACCAAATTCTCAAACGTCTCCTCTGTCCACCTGCCACAGCGCTCCTCACGCATTTTTTCTTTTCTTTTCATTCAAAGAGATTGGAGGATTGCAGATAGCTTTGGATTTGCGGGTTGAATTTGCTTATGGAATGTGCTCCGAGCGATTTTATTTTTGCGGCACAAACGTGAAGAATTGAAGACGTCCGAGGGAAAATCTTAGCGAAAACTCAGCACGCAGACCAGAGAAGCGTATTGATTGTCAATGGCGGTAGCGTATGTGATATATATACCTGGAACCTCTACTCCTCCAACAGTGTCTGTGCCGGTCGTGGCAGCTACTGAAATTGGCGAAGACATTCTCGTGTATGCAAGAAAATTGTTCTCAGAACTCTTGGTCCAGGCCTGCAATTTCCCGTTAAACTGATTTGTGCAGCAAGGTGCTGGGAATTGGGCGGTAGAAATCCTCTAGTTTGTTCGTCCATACCGCAATGAAGATGACTGTCGCTTTCATTTGCTAAGATTCCTGGTTTGTTTCACAAGGACTCAGTCTACACATGGTCTGTATGACCATTTATTGCTTATGCGTGGAGCATATCTGTTTAAACATTGTGCGTGGAGCGTATCGTATGTCCATTGGTGCTGATGCGTGGATATAAATAATCGGTAATCCTGTTTCAATTAAAATTGTGTTAGATTTGGTACCAGACTGGCATTATTTTGATTGAGGTTCGGTTTTGTGGTGCGCCTTAAAAAAATTGAGTTTTATTTTATTTTATTATGGCATTGGCGTGGAATTTACATAGCTAAAGTTTTTTTTTTTTTTTTTTAAACAAAGGTAGTAAGGCATAGGCAATGTTTTGAGATTAACTACTTTTCTTTAAAAGTTGGTTTTGGAGATTATTTTTTTTTTGTTGATACAAGATGGTGAAAACTCAAAGTGCCCGGTTTGAAATTGAAAAATTTAATGGCAAAAATAATTTCGAGATCTGGAAGGTGAAGATGCATGACCTGCTTGTCCAACAAGGCGTGGCAAAGGCGTTGATTGGTAAAATCAAACAACCTTACAACATCACAGATGATGAGTGGGACGAGATGAATGAAAGAGCAGTTAGTGCTATTCGACTGTGTCTCGCGGATGATGTCCTGTTTAATATCGTGTCAGAGACAACAACTGCTGGTTTGTGGACGAAACTGGAGAAACTGTGCATGACCAAATCCTTAACCAATAGGATTCTCCTGAAGCGACAGTTGTACGGTTTGAGAATGAAGGAAGGTACATCGATTGCTGATCATTTAAATGCTTTTAATACTCTTCTTGTGCAATTACAAACTATAGAAGTAAAAATTCCATCCGAGGATAAAGCTATTACTTTATTGTGCTCGTTGCCCGAATCATGGGATCATTTTGTTACTTCTATAAGTCTTAGTTCATCAGAAACTATTGATTTTGATGATGTAGTTTCATCCTTATTATCGGAAGAAACAAGGAGGAAGTCGCATTCTGAAACCTCTACATCAGAAGCCATGATGGTTAGAGGTCGTTCAAAAGAAAGACGCCCCAAGGAGCCGAGCGACTCACGTTCAAAGTCGAAAAGGAAGAAGAGTAAGCTAAAGTGTTGGTTTTGTGGCAAATCAGGGCATTTAAAGAAGGACTGCTGGAAGCGTCAGCAGCAAACTTCAAAAGCAAAGTCTTCGATAGAGAAGAAGGAGGCGAATACGACAGATACAGGTTCGACATCTGGTTCAGGTATGAGTGATGAAGTATTATCAGTTAATGTGTCAAATCATGGTCAACATTGGTTGTTAGATTCCAGGGCATAAAACCACATGTGTATCCATAAAGAATGGTTTAAGGAATATAAATCAATTAATGATGGTGTTGTATACATGGGTAATGATGTAACATGTAATATTGTAGGGATTGGGAGCATACAACTACAAATGTTTGATGGGACAACAAGAATATTAACTGATGTAAGGCATGTACCAGATTTAAGGAAAAACTTAATTTCATTAGGAGCACTTGATTCAAATGGGTATAAAACTGTAATTCAAGGTGGAGTAATGAAAATTTACAAAGGCATCTTACTAGTTATGAAAGCTAAGAAAGTAGGAAATCTATTTCAGTTAGATGGAGGTACGGGGTCAGATTTTGTGTCTACTGTGTCTGAGCATGACAATAACTCCATTCACTTATGGCATCAAAGATTGGGGCATATGAGTGAGAGAGGGTTGAAAATTTTGGCTGATCGCAAGTTACTTCCAAATCTAAAGTCTGGAAAGTTAGATTTCTGTAAGCATTGTTTGTTTGGAAAACAAAGTAAACAAAAGTTTAAAACAGGCAAACATACTAGTAAAGGCATACTTGATTATATCCATTCAGATGTTTGGGGACCAGCCCCTACAACTTCATATGGTGGTTCGTCTTATTTTGTATCATTCATTGATGACTTTTCTAGGAAGGTTTTGGTCTACATGTTGAAAAGAAAGTCTGATGTGTTTTCAGTTTTCAAGCAGTTTAGAGCATTGGTAGAAAACAACACTGGTAGAACAATAAAGTGTTTAAGAACTGACAATGGTG
Organism: Pinus taeda; assembly: GCA_000404065.3. NCBI lineage: Eukaryota > Viridiplantae > Streptophyta > Pinopsida > Pinales > Pinaceae > Pinus > Pinus taeda. Next base: position 51,843 of record APFE030166844.1, on the reverse strand, counting down.
GTGAATTTACTTCCAAGGAGTTTGATAGCTATTGCAAGGATGCAGGGATCGAGAGACATAAGACCACGGTTTATACTCCTCAGCAGAATGGAGTTGCTGAACACATGAACAGGACTCTTCTAGAGAGAGCAAGGTGTATGCTGAGTAACGCTGGGTTGCCGAAGGAGTTGTGGACGGAAGCAGTGGCAACTGCTTGTTATGTGATAAACCGATCTCCATCAACGGCAATAGGCTGCAAGGTTCCGCAAGAGGTATGGACAGGACACCCTTGTGACTATTCTAAACTCAGAGTGTTTGGTTGTGATGCATATGCTCTAGTGCCTATCAGCGAACTAAATTAGATCTGAAATCGAAAAGGTATGTCTTTGTTGGGTATGGTGATGGAACAAAGGGATTTAGATTGTGGGATCCTACTACCTGCAAAATCATCATCAACAGAGATGTAAGGTTTAATGAATCCTCTCTTGTACAGTTAAATGTAGACAGAAGATTGAAACAGGATGATGTATCTGATTTCCAGCATATTCAGTTTGACAGCATTTCTAATGATAGTCATAATGACCATAGTTCAGATTCTAGTCATGAACAGGTTTCAGAATCAGATTATGAACAGGGTTCAGATGGAGGACATGAACAGGTCTCAGATGGTGATCATGAAGAAATTCCTACAGTTGATAGACAACCCATTGAGGAAGCGCCAGAAACATTCTTAAGGAGATCTACAAGGATCAAACGCCGTCCGAGAAGGTATGATGATCATGTTACTTCAGTTGCTTTGATCGCTAATGATGATGAACCTTTGTGTTATTAGGAAGCTATAGAAGGTTCAAATAGTGACAAATGGAAAGCAGCCATGAAGGACGAAATGATGGCCTTGAATAAGAACGGCACATGGGATCTGGTGGAGCTTCTGAAAGGCAGGAAAACTGTGGGGTGTAAATGGGTCTTCAAGCTGAAACGAGGTGTGAATGATATGGAAGACAGGTACAAAGCGCGAATGGTTGCAAAAGGGTTTTCTCAGAAAGTTGGTATTGACTTTCATGAGATTTTTTCGCCAGTGGTTAAAATTGTTTCAATTAGAATTGTGTTAGCATTAGTGGCTTTGTTTGATTTGGAAATGCAGCAGTTAGATGTTAAGACTTCATTTCTACATGGTGATTTAGATGAGGAAATATATATGGAACAACCGGAAGGGTTTGTTCAGCATCGCAATGAGAAATTTGTCTGCAGGCTCAAGAAGTCATTATATGGCCTGAAGCAGTCGCCTCGGCAGTGGTATAAGAAGTTTGATTCTTTCATGTTGAGCCAGAAATATGTTAGAAGTGAATATGATCATTGTGTTTATTTCAAACAGTTGAATAATGGCATGTTCATTATCTTAGTGTTATATGTTGATGATATGCTTTTGGCAAGCAAAAGCATTGAAGAAATCAACAGGTTGAAGACTCAGATGGCAAGGATGTTTGATATGAAAGATCTAGGAGTGACAAGACAGATTTTGGGCATGGAGATTTTCAGAGACAGGAGTAATGGTAAGTTGTGGCTATCACAACAGAAGTATGTTGAGAAAATACTTTTGAGGTTTGGTATGAACAATGTGAAGCCTGTGTCGATCCCTTTAGCTTCCCATTTTAAGCTTTCTTCGAGTTTATGTCCTAATACAGATGAAGAAAAGGATTATATGTCTCGAATTCCTTATGCCAATGTAGTAGGATGTTTGATGTATGCGATGGTATGTACACAACCAGATATTTCTCATGCTATTGGGGTTGTCAGCAGGTACATGGAAAATCCGGGTAAAGAACACTGGTCAGCAGTGAAATGGGTGCTTCGGTACTTGAGAGGCACAAGTAGTTATTGTATTTCTTACAATAAGAGTAGTGAATTTGTTTGCGGATATGTTGATTCCGATTTTGCAAGTGATTTGGATAAGAGAAGGTCAACTTCAGGGTACGTCTTTACTCTTGCAGGTGGAGCTATCAGCTGGATGTCAAAGCTACAAAACATTGTTGCTTTGTCCACTACTGAAGCAGAATACATTGCTGCTTCTCATGCTTGCAAAGAGGCGGTTTGTTTGAAAGGTTTGCTTGGTGAGTTTGGTAGGTTACAGGACAACATCAGGTTACTTTGTGATAGTCAAAGTGCAATACATTTGGCTAAGAATCTGGCCTATCATAGTAAATCAAAGCATATTCCAATTAAGTACCATTTTGTAAGACAGGTTATCACTGAAAGGGGAGTCTCTCTCGAAAAGGTGCATACAAAGGAGAACTGTGCAGACATGTTCACGAAACCAGTTTTGTTGGAGAAGCTACGCTGGTGTTTGGCTTCTCTTGGCTTGCAGAAAAGATAAAATAATAATAACAGGGCATCAGGCGAATTGTTGTCAAGGTGGAGATTGTTGAGATTTTATGTTTGAGTCAAATAGGCAAAATCTCTGAAGGATGACAACAATAGGGATTCAGTTCCTAGATTAGCTCCAGGTTGTTGGGAGGGAGTTAATGCCTCCTATATTTGATGTGAGGGAGTTATGAGGCTGTTAGATTCTCTATGCTATATAACAGGGAATCATTCGGATGATTTGCTAAGAGAGTGTGAGGATTTCTTGATGTAATCTTCAATTTGATTAATATATTCCTGATGCCTATGTTTGGTGGACGTAGCCCAGATTGGTTGGGTGAACCACATTAAATATTGTGTTTATGTGCTTCTGCTGTGTGTTTAATTGTTTGTTTGCTGTGCACCTGATCCAACAGGACTGCAGGTGAGGTTTTCATTGGACTGAGATCCAAAGGGGAACTTATTAAACAAGGAGCTTTATGAATCTTTGGAAATATTTCTTCACTGAATAGTGCTAGGCTCTGTACTTTCAACATGTATATGCTCAGTTACAAGCCTCTCTTGCAGAGATACATAAGATTGTTTAGGCTTACCTGATCCTGATGCTCCTTTCTGTGATATTTTTCTTTGCTTGACAATCTTCTCAAGGTCAGGCATTGGGTTAGCTGGTGATTTCTAAGGATTTCTCCAAGTATGCCTCACAAATTGAGCCATAATTGTGATGTGGAGTCGCCAAAGGTTGGTCCTCCAGTAGAGTCGCCAGATATATGATTACAACAAAAAAATGTGTCCAGACTTTTTCTATCATCAAAGCTGGATCTATTTCATTCTCCCAGGGAAGCTGAGCTTCAAACTCCTCTCCTCGGAAATAGTGCCAATTATGTTAGGATTCCAAGAAACACTCCTAGGTTGTAGCTCAAAGATGCCTGGTAACATATAAATTCAACTTATTGTTGCAGGGTTAATGGAAGGACTGATGCTTGTTCAAGCCAGATAACCACTTCTATTTTGTTTCACTCCAGACATGCATGAACACCCCCAGACTACAAGGCTTTAGACTACCAAATGCTCACAGTTTAGATATTAGGTGAATATGGAAAATACTAGCCACACCAGCAGATGCACAAGACCATGTGATGGCCAGCTGCAACTAGTAAAGAAGCTTGTAAATCTATTCTACCAATGCACAGATAGGATGAGAACTCTCTTGCACTAGATAGAAAGAAACTTGAGTAACTTGTTCAGTGATACATTCAACAATCTAACACAGATAAGATGACAGTTATCTAATGCTAAACCTCAAAGATCATGAACACAGCATATCAAGCACAAGCTTAGAATAGAGAAAGATGGAAAGTGAGCAGTTGACAGCAAAAGAAGCTTGTATTAGTTTAAAATGAAGACGAGACGCTACAAGTGACAAAATATCCACAGTCTCCAAAAGTTGAACCTTACATCAAAATTCCAACCACCAACCCTGATTACATCTTGTTTCTGGGTATTTATAGATTTACATTACATGGCACTTAGGCCAATTAAGTATGCAGGGGTCATAATTGATCACCAAATGCATTTAACTACCTGATGGTGTCTCTGACTATGTTTACTTGTTGTAGTGAGTGAATCTGATCTGTTCAAGTGCTATATTGTCCTCTTAGGCAGTTGGAGTGCTCGTACCAGTGGAGTTCCATAACTGATAAATGCTGTCACAGGGTCGTGTTCCGTCCTTTTCTTCCTTGGCCATATTGTTTGTTAAACATGGTTATTGGAATCTTTTAGTGACTGGTACTGGTGAGTTGGTCACCTTCCTCCAACGGGCAAACGGAGTGGTCAGGGGATGTTGACTGCATGGGCGAGTAGACGATATGAATGAGTGGAAAGTATGGCCGTCAGATGGGGGAAATGGACAACGGAGGTGGTTTGGCAGAGGATATCAGCCGAGGTGGGAGTGGGTTAAATTTGGGCCGTTAGATCTTAGGCGGACAGTTCGAACGGTGATCGGGGAACGGAGTCCCACGGGCGTTAGCCGGCGGGATTGGTTTAGTTGGGCGGTAATGGTATTGATTGAACCGCTTTTGGGTATACAGTGGTAAAAGGACAAGACCGAGCAATTCCACTCAGTGATCGACACATAGAGGTGGATGAAAGAGAAAAACCACTCCCATCGCGCGCTAATGTTCAATCACTTTGCTGGCGCGATAAGTATGAATGTCGTTGGATGTTTATGGAATTGATCGGACAGTGGAGAATGGTTGAGTAGGTTACTTTATCAGGTGTGACGGGAGCCGTTAGATTTGGTGGGCAAGATAAACGGTGGAGATTAAGAAAGGGGTTTATGAGCGCGCGAGGTTATATGGGTGAGGTTCAATGGTGGATTTAGGCCTTTGCACTCGAGACTTAAAGTAAAAGGGGTTTTGTTGGGTTTAGAGAAATAGAGGAAACGACGATGAAGGGAGAATGAGCGGGGTAAAGGAAAAAGGAGAAAGCGACCATTATGAGCTTCTTTTGAGCTCAACCAAGCAGACCAAGCTCATCTCTGACCTTAGAAAATCATCATTATATAGCAGAGCTAACAAGTGCTATGAAATAACTTTAGCGCAGAGGAAGCTACCTAGGAAGACAAACACTTTATGCTTAAAGCTTATCCTAAACTATTCCAAAGGGCTAAAATCAGCACCAAGGACGATGTTTTTCTAGAGAAGGGGAAGATGTAACACCCCTGAATGCATAAATTACCACTATAATTTCTTGTTTTACTTACTTTTAAATATTTGAACTATGAATTATGTTTGTACTTGGGCATAAAACTTAGGAAGGGTCTAGGAAAAATACATAACTGATATGTAAATATTTAGAGAATTAAAATTTTGTGAATAAACTAATCATATGAAGAACTATGAAACGAATCCCAAGAACCTTCAAACAATTATATACAGTTGGAAGAAACAGTTATAGCTCCCTTTCCTTTTCCTAGGAGGAAAAGAGAGGAGGGAGTTAGTTGTTTTTCCCTTGTTGTTTTGATTTTCTTCTATGGAGTAGTAGCAATATCTATAGAGGGTAGAGTACTATTAGGCACAAGGGTGTTTTTTGAGTTGGATACAAGGCCAGTGGAACCTCTTAAGTTGTTGAATTGAAAACATTAACCTTGAACTAAATCGATCAGTCTTGAGGTTCGAAGGAGTTATCTTGATATCATAAAATAAAAAAAATGTTTAAAGTAAGGAGCTTGGGGGAGATTCTCGAAGTTATTTCTTAACTCGTGGTTGGGAGGACGGTCTTATGAGAAATTTGTATCAAAAAATAGATAAGTGGCCTGGTGTTTTATTTAAAGTTCTTGTTTAAGTCTTGAATTTTTTTTTGAATATTTTATGTAGGACAATTTGCTTGATAGACAATGGTTAATTTAAATTGTTGGTTCATATCTCTCTTTGGGTGAGATTGTAAAGTTTCTGTGAGGAAATGCTCAGTGTGCTAAAGAATCAGTCATGAAAATGAAAGATAGGATTTATGTGCAAAAGGTCGTAATACATGAACATATAAGATTAAATTTATTATATTAAGAATTTGGAGAATGTGAATGGTTTGCTGAGGTGATTTATTTTTAAGAAAACATAAATTTACTTATTTTCTATAGGACTTATGTACTAGTTGAGGGAACATTGGCTAGTCTCGAGGTCAGGATTTTATGACTCTACCTAAGATAGTCCAACATCCAGGTAGTAGTTTAACCCTAAAGATCGATGGACTGGTCCCAAATATACTGGGACAAATTTTGGCAAGGTATTTGTAATTATTGGTTAATGGAAAAATTATTGAAATGAAGGGAAAACTACTTGAAACTCAAAGTAAACACATACTTCTAGAGAGACAGAAAATGCCTATTTCAAGTAACAAAACATATTTATTTTCCAAAAGCATAATTAGAATTCCAATAATGATGCCAAGAGCAGTAGTTCAAATGAGCCAAAGACCTTAGCCAATATATTGTAGAAAAATAATAGTACTCTAGTCATAATTTAATAAAAGATGACTACCATGAAAGGCTCAAAACATAGACCCATTACTTCAGAAAATAACAATAAACAAATTATCTAGCTTCCGGTGGTATCAATAATGTTAACAGTCAACAGGGTTAGACCCTAGAAAACCTTCATAATATAATTGCAATAAATACATGCAGTAAACCAAGAACTTAAAAGGAAGTCAACAATGTAAGGATGGGATTATCCATTTTTAGAAATTCCAACTGCTAAAACTTATTTCCCGAGTATATACATATATATAATCAAATTACTAGGACAAAATTATGAGTATAATAGAAGCACAACTATGCAATATTATATTCATTGAGAACTAGACATTGCATTTGAAATGGAAGGATAATTTAAACTTCAGGTCACAGCCTATCCTCTGGTGTTCAACAATTCTTTGAAATATAACTCAAATTCTATAAACATTACATGCACACCTTATCAAAATGAAAATTGAGTAACCCTCTTTCCTTAAAACCAAATTCAAGTCTACAGCCGAGAAACTCTTAGAGGGTATTTTAAATTAGAGAAAACCCTAAGTATAAAATGATTGTTGTTGATTTCATAACAGCGGACGAATTAAACAAGCAAGAGATAGAAAAATGAAGAAGAACCTGTGTAATAAGGAGCCCATTAGTGGTGTCGAATTAATAAACGTGGGTAATGCAATGTAGGGGACATAGCTACCCGAATAGAAGTGGTTACCTGCAAAAGCGCCCAAGGATAACACTGTAAGCAACCTTTCCTTAGGACTACAGAATTGTTAACCATGATATGATACTAACCCATAAATTACTAAAATCAATAATTAACTACCTCTGTGTAGAGATGAGCCTTTGTCGGACTCTCGCAAAACACAAAGGTTGCAGGAGAATGGCATATTTACCCTTCGGGGATATAAACGTAAGTAGGAAATTAACAATGATATTAATTGAATCTGCTATGCTGGAGTACTCAGCTGGGAGAACGAGAGGAGCACTGCAAAAGAGGTGCTAGAGAGACCACATAACCCTGTGGGGATGAGCATTTCAAAGGAGGAAAAAAAATTAAACAAATGGAGATTAGGAAGAATGGAACATCACTGTAAGGCCAGAAAACAACTTGCCAAGTAGGTTGTATGCCCAAAAGAAAATATTTCCCGAGGAGTCTGGAGCAGATCTCGAGCCATAGGATGAGAAAAATGACGAAGAATGTGCCAAGAGAAAAGTGGTTCATTGCTAAACCAATCGAAAATGAAGCCGAACCATCTAATCAAACCCTAGAATATCAAGGGATAGATTGAATCCACACGTCCTCCTGACAATACAATTCTAGATACTTCGATGAAAGAGTTGGCATGCACCGAGGAGTAATCAAACCTTAGTTTTGGCTTTGTTTATTGTGGTTGAAAAGAATCATATTAATTCCAAAGTGAAGTTATATAGTACAATATATCTGTGTGTGTATGTCTGTGTGTTTTGTGGTATGATGATGATCTTGTGCTTGATAAAAGAACTTTTCCCAAATTTCATTATTCGTTTTTAGTTTTTTTTTTTTAATTTGCATATATTCACATTATATGTTACCTAATGTATGGATAATTGTTACAGAGCTGTTTTCAAGAATTTTGGGAAGAAATCGATAGTAAATATGTTATTTACTTAATTATGAGCTATTTTGAAGAATTTTGGGAGGTTTTAAAATCACATCATGAATATTGTAACTATTTCCAAATATTATGGGAAAAACATGTGAGGTATCCTGTTATGCAAAGGCTACAATAAGATTTCAAGTTATGGTCCAATAGAAGTCTAAAAAATTATTTTCTTAATAATATTAAAAAATAAATATTTATATTTCAAAGTTAAACATTATAAGTTGCATTGGTCAATGCTGAACTAGTAGTGGTCAACAAGCAAATTGATTGCTAGAGCCTTGCCTTGGCATGGAATAATAACTTTCTTGAATATGTGAGAGAGAATTCATGGTGGTCTATCCAAACTTACCTAATTTGTGTTTATATTCAAAATTCAATGACTTTAAAGTTTCATTAGGAAAAAAATCACAATTAAAATATTGAAATTAAAATTAGGGATTAATTCCAAATACTAAAAAAACTTGAAAATTATATATATATATATATATATATATATAATGCTATTTAAATTAGACATTCTAAAAAAATGAAAATCATATATAATATATAATGCTAAAATTGTTGTAAATGCTAAGAATTGTTGTAACTCTCTCTTTATATATATAAACAAAATATTACATTTTCACTATAATGATTTATAGATATATAAATTTATATAATTTAAGTGCATATTCTATAAATAAAAATTAATACATACATATATACACATATATATATATATACAAAAATAATAAATACAATATAAATGACAATAAAATTTAAAAATGATTAAAAATAAATTTTTTTAATTCATTTATATATATAGATTTAACTTTTATATTTTATTGAAATATTACACATTTATTATAAAAAGATTTATAGTTATTATGATTTAATATGCAACATAATCTTTGTATCCACTGCTATTTAATTGATTAAAGGTTGTGAGGAGTGCAAAAAAAACTCAACACAATGAAAACTCTCCACAAGAAGCAACTCAACACAATGAAAACTCTCCACAGGAAGCTCCTAGCTCAGTGAAACATAACTCATCTTTGTGTGGGAGTTCCTTACTTCAATATTTGTGAGAGAGTTCCATAATTCACCTCAGTACTCTACAAAAGAGCTCTTTCATGAGAGACCTTCAAGCACAATGCCTTCAACTCTTCACTTCTATGCTCAACTAATTTTCAAATGTGAAATTTCTGCACAACCAAACCACAGCCCTAGTAAAACATTTCCTCCCAGCTAAAGTTAATATATTAAAATGAATTTTTATATTAATAAATGTTATTGAAAAAAGTTTAAAATACTTCAACAAAATTAATAGATTAATCCATCATATCGGGCATGATTATCCATCTATCAATGGTGCCAATAGATTTGTATGTAAAACTTGCTCTCCACACACAAACAAAGACAAGATACATATGACAATTATTGTAAAACTTGCTCTCCACACACAAACAAACCAGACAAGATACATATGACAATGATTGTTTACTCTCTAGTTAATTGTGCGGAGATTCTACACACCACTAATTTCATTATGATTAAAGAATATTTCCTCACGAAGTACATGCGTTTGAGGCCATCGTGCTTGCAATTTCTGACCATGTCTACAATGTTTATTTTTTGTTACACATTTCTTATGCTACGAGATTATTAGTAACTCAACAAAGTTTACTATACTCAACATTTATCAGCATCTTTATTTTATTTATTTTCAATATATTTTGGTAAACATTTCCTATTCTACGAGATTATTAACAACTCGACAAAACTGTCTATCCTCAAAATATTTGTCAGCATCTTTATTTTGTTTATTGTCGATATATGAATACGCAAACCACATGCATAAAACAACCTAAGTTACAGTAAGTGAAACACATAACAGAACAACCTAAAACTCTGGACATGCTAATAGTGAGCATCACGACCATACAATAGATTAATATATTAAAAAATTAAATTAATATTAAAATGGAAATTAAAGGGGGTGTGAAATAAATATATTAATTAATGCAAAAGAAACTAACTGTTTAACATATAATTAAATCATGTTTTGATTTGCATTGCTTTAGTTAATATAACTAGTAGTTAATGTTTTATGCGGAGGACGCTCATTGTGCACAGCTCTGCACAATCAATTTAGTTGTTTTCTCTCCCCACAACCGACTACTCTACACTCATAACTCCAAGGGCAGCCATCCTTGGCGATTTTCACATTATTATTATTTAATTCACACCAAATGATGCACACTTTGCAATAAGCAATACTTGGCCACCCACTTTATAAGGGTAAAGTAATTTAAAAATAGCAATTATTGTTATTAAGGCAATACATTAACGGCTAAATGATTGAGTTAATAGTGTCAAGGAAAGTTGTCATTAGATATATATTTTATTTTAAAGTTTTTGTTTGTTTTGTGTTGAAAATTTTCATTCTGCAGAGGTGTGGAGTTACTCTGTACTGCACAATGAAAGCCTCCGCACCTCTGTTGCATAAATTCATATCGTTCTCGCCTCTGATGATGGTAGATGATATGATATGGAAGGGTTATGACATCATTAATAAAATAAATGGCATAGTGCAAATGATATTAATCATAGAAATGATATTTAAGATCCACTTGTTCAAATGGTAAATCCATTTTGTTCCAAGATCTGTTTTTTCAATGAATTCATTCTATATGATAATGTTTAAAAGTATGATAAGATAAATCATTCTCGCATTTTTTCAATGAATTCATTCTATATGATTTCGGTCTCAAAGAAGCCGAAAATCCCATTCCCATCAGCAATGGACCACCAATGGAGCATTAATGTACGTGGTGGTTTCAGAGTGTTCTTAGTCATTGTGCTCATTTGAGAAGCTATCATCTTTTTCTAGGCCCCCAACTACGACACCAACCAAAATCTTTGGATTGGGGTGGATGTTCGTATACCGAAGGTAATGACGAGCCCCTGTGAAGTATGCGCTCTGGAAACTTGGCATTGTAGCCCACCATGTATGACATTCCCAGTGGGTTGTCTCCCAATATTTAGTCCACTTATTATAAAATATAATTTATAAGATGATCAGCAGAAGGAGTTCTAACATCACCCTCCGCTTCACTAAGCCATATGCACATGCAAACATTACTCAGTGATTGTACATGTCTTTTTGCAAAAGTATGTATTTGGGTTGGAATGACCATATTGTTCCCACATTTCACCACTTGTTTGGAAATGCTCAAGTATTTTTCATAGGTGAAAAGCTGGAAAGCCGTGGACGTTGCATATTTTAAATTACTATCACTCTTTGGAAGAGAAATCAAACTATAAAACCTCAAAATAAAATAAAATATCTTGAACTATATCATCTATGAGAAGCAAACAAATAAAGTCTTCTCAGTGGATGCTACATTACATTATGAAATTTATAAGGCGTATTCTCGACATGAGTATTACTCATTCTCATGAAGCTTAACGTGGTGTGTACTGCTTCTGTGAAGATGGTGTTCCAGGCAAGAGAGAGAAAATGAAAAGTGACTTGGATTTTTTTATCAGAACTTCCTCCACAACCAAGGGAAAGTGAGGGTGAATAATTAAATTGGAACAAAAGAGTAATGTTTTCAGAAATTATAAAGGCTAATGACAGTGCCTTCATAGTCCAATATAATTATGGTTGTGTTTGGGTTGGTATATAATTTAACCTTAGCCAAAAGAGATCTCATCCCTGCATGATTCTCGTCCCAGCTGAATATATTGACGCTATCATCGGCGCCAAGACTCTGGCCATTTGATTGAATGCAGTTGAGATACGATACATTCCTTGAAGCTCTTTGTAACCAGCTGCCATCAGAATCACATCGTTTTCAATAACGTCATACACGCACACATATATATTTATTTTTGGGAATGAAAAATTTAATTTCATTCTTCCACAAACATTTATGTGTAAACACTTACATGATACCCTGAATATGATCAATAAAATGGGAAAGCTTCCGACTGTAGAGAGTCACTGTAAGCGCCTCTGTGTTTATCCGCGAAATCAAACACCTTGCCTCGAGAAACAACAAAGAAGGTAAGATGAAAGAAGAGAAGAGAATATGAGATCTTGCAATGAATAAGTATATTATGCATGAAGTCTAAATCATACCCGCATTGCAGTTTGAAGGAGGAGTTCAGTGCAAGTACGATTAGTTGTACTGAATATAATGAAGGAACTTGCAAGTGCTGCAGTAGTTTCTGTGTTTATCAGCGTCTATTATATAGATATTATGAGGTGTGTCCATCTCTTCGGCCCTTTCCCTACATTTGTGATCAGACTTTTACTCACCATTCATAAATCATGAGACGAATCAGTAGGCTATGCAGTGTGTCAATATGTACATCCATGGTACATTCTACAGGGCGTTATGATGTATAGCAAATTATCATTGTGTTGGGCTCCATGCATTGTATGTCTGAAAAGTCATAAGACTAATTACATTACATGCACATAAACATTGATGTACAGCTGCTTTAAGAAGGTAATATATAGACCAACGGATGGCAGTTTTTGCATGGTCGAGGTCATCTCCCATGTACTCTCCAACTCCAAACTTCTCCATGACAACATGGTAGTCGTGAAAGCCATTGGAAAACCAAACTTCACATTGTCTCCAACATCGTAATACCTAAACCGCTCCAATGTAGAGATGAAGGTAAGGACTCTGCATTCACCAAATCTCCAAAAATTCCCCAACACTAGAGTGACACCAGTCGGTCGTAGGATCCTTGATAAAAGGTTCCAATTCATCGTAAATCCAAAGATCTAACCCGACGTCGGCATCATGGAAGTAATCTAGATTCAGCAATGGGGGGAAGACTAGAAGAAAATTCTCGAGCTTGTGACAGAATAACTTAACCTCCGCGTTGTTTGGTTTTGAGGCAGAGGGTAAAAGCCCAAAAAATTTATGTGCAGTAACAAAACACACAATAACAACTTTGTAAAACAGAGTAACAACACGTTGTAAAACAAAGTAAAAACGGAGTATTGTGAGACAATAATGGAAAATGACTCCATGATTGAGCATGCAAACAAAATACTTTATATTAAGATCTATAAGATGCAAAAATAATTACAAAGATAAAAGTGAGAATTCACTGCTGTGAAAGACAAGAATTTCACACTCTGTAACTTCTTTTTGTTTTGTGTTGTATATCAGTTAGTTTGTAATACTGTTATCTACTATTTTTAACATGTTGTAAAAGATTTCCCTATTAGAAACTAAAGCTCAAAATATTCATGTCATTTTTGTAAAATTGCTCTCTACTATTTTAACACGTTGTAAAACAAAGTAAAAACGGATTATTGTGCGCCAATGACGAAAAATGACTCCATGATTTAGCATGCAAGCAAATTACTTTATATTAAGATCTATATGATGCAAAAATAATTACACATATAAAAGTGAGAATTCACTGCTGTGAATGACAGGAATTTCACACTCTAACTTCTTTTTGTTTTGTGTTGTATATCAGTTAGTCTACTATTTTTCTCTTTTGGTCTTTAGACCTTCCATCGATCCCCTATAAAAAGATTTCCCCACTAGAAACTAAAACTCAAAATATTCATGTCATTATATTAATTAAAAAAATTGGAAGCCTCACATGACTTGTCTGGTCAACTTAACTACTTTTTGATGGAAGAACAAAAATAAAAGAGAGTTATGGGTGAATATTCACATAAATTAATTTTCTGTAGTTTCATTTATTGTGCAGTAACAATACGGAATTCATAATTACAAGATCTATGTCCTCGGGCTTGCAAAACATTAACTTGAAATTCCTTCCGCTAATACACAAAATCCGCTCCTCCTACAAAAGATGAAAGTAAGATGACTTTCAGCACATACACAAAATCCGCTTCTGCTACAGAAGATGACTTTCTTGATCTGCTTGCATACTTTCCGAAAATGGTTGATGTCAATCGTTTAATGCAGGGGCTCGGAGTAATTTTCCATCACTCCCCCTTTAATCACAACCATTGAAATCCACTATGCTAAAACAATCTCTTAGATGTGACTTGCAGTGTTGTAAAACAATTTCTCTATTTTTAATTACCTCTTTAATAAAAAATGATACCCAGTGTCAATGTGTTTCCTCTTTTTGTAGAAAACAAAATTATTGGATAACACAATTGAAAAATTGTTGTGGTTCCTTCTTGTTCTTACCATAAATTTTTCAACATTTTTCTCATCCATACTTCTTGGCATGTTGCTATTGTTGCAACAACATATTCAACTTTTGTTGCCCACAGTGACTCTATCGGTTGCTTCTTAGAAGCCCATGAAATGGCTCTGAAACCCATGTGAAATACATAGCCTAACGTACTCTTTCTATCATCAAAATTTCCTACCTAGTCACTACCACTGTAGCCAACCAACTTAAAATAATTTGTCCCATTGACATATCTTAGTATTCTTTTGGTTTTCTTCCAATGTGTCTCATTTGGTGTTTGCATGAATCTTGACACCAAACTTACTACATACATTATAACAGGTCAGGTTATTGTTAAAAACATCAAGTTTCTAACCATACTTTTGTACATTGTCGGATTGACATTGTTGTTATAGTGTCCCTTGTTGTGACAACCTACTTTGTTGTTATAATCATTTTTACTTTATTTCAACCCTATGATAGTTGGAGTTGGTGTAGACTTGTTGTGCTGCATATTAAACCTCTTCAAAACGTGTGAGGCATACTTTGCTTGAGAAATAAATATCCCATTTGTTGTTTGCTTCACTTCTATGCCCAAAATTAGCTTAACAACCCCAAATCTATCATTTCAAACTCACTTTTCATGACTTCTTTGAAATCAACAATGAGAAGGTCATCCCTCCAAGTGGAAATCAAATCATATACATATAAAACAACAATAAGAAGCTTATTGTCATTCTCTTTGATGTATAAAGTAGGCTCACCATCACATTTTCCAAAACAATTATCCAACAAGTATGCACCTATCCTATTGTACCATGCATGTTGATGCAGGAGCATCCAGCTC
Organism: Pinus taeda; assembly: GCA_000404065.3. NCBI lineage: Eukaryota > Viridiplantae > Streptophyta > Pinopsida > Pinales > Pinaceae > Pinus > Pinus taeda. The sequence continues at coordinate 36,818 of APFE030166844.1, read as the reverse complement.
AGCAGCTTAGGGAGGTCATGGCTCGAAGTTTGCCTCTTCTAACAGTTTGACTTTTCGTTAGTTTCATTTTCATTTAAATTCTAGGAATGGTTGTCCTGTTAGTGTTTGCTTATGTGTCCTATTTATTTTTGTTAGTTTTATTTTAAAATTTACTTTTAGTTTACAAAAACAAGAAAAGGAAGTTATTCAAAAACCACTTAATGTAACTACTAGCAGTTTGCTAACTGTCCAGTGTTCTCTACAAAACGAAAAGAGAAAACAACTATTGTAATCTTTTGACCATCATAGAATTGAATGAAGAAAAGGCATAGAAACATTTTTGAAGACAAACATCTCAATCCATTCATGTTACAGCTTTAGCATCTTTCCTACAGAGTACAATTAATTTATTTTCTTTTCCATAAGCATAATGAAGACAGATAAGTGAACAGTAAGCACCAAAGCGAGGAGAGCACCGAGACAAGCCAACAGTACAAATAGAGTGAGCTTACAAAGGGAACGAGAAAGCTATACCCAAGAAAACAAGCGCTACAGGTACAGAAACAAACACGTAACCATTTTTTTTCCTTTGCAAATTTGTAACAATCAAAATTGTTGTATAAATATAAATATGTTTGTCAAAGCAAGCATCCACAGTTCAATGTTCAGAGACCAATACATAAAACAGAGTTGACAAAACTACAAACCACCGTGAGGTCATTACAGGACTACATTAATACAACCATGGTTACAATAGCAGAGCCATAAACAAAAACATACAGGAAAGCCACATGCACAATGAGGCCAGGGCACACCATAGCCAACCTCAACTAAAGACCCATAAAACCCTACAACAAAACCCTTAACTAGTTAACAGGAAAATGCCAAGTAGTGACCCTACCCGGTTCAGGCATAGGTGATAATGCGAGAGGATGACGGACAAGCCCGTCGCTCACCTACATTGGCCAACAGGCAGGTCATTAGCAACGAAGAAAAAAAGCACAGTTACAGTTACAAAACACAACTAGAAACAGAGTCACCGAGGGAGAGCCAAGCCCGAGCAAGCTAGAAGAGAAGCCACGAAACTAAGGTTGCAGTCATAGAGTTTCTCGCTGCCCACAAGGAGCAAAGATTGTCAGTGACGGAGAAAAAAACGAAGCAAATAAGACCAGCATGGAGGGAGGACATACCTTTTGGACAATTGTCGAGTGAGAGCGAAAGTTGAGCCAATCTACAACTGCAACTTGTGTTAAAACAAAACCAAACAAACAGTGAAACTGTGAAGCAAGCGCATGGGGGACAGTCATGTAAACCAAAGTTGCAACTGAAAACAACACTAGAGTTGAGCGAAATTGACAATAGAGACCGATACTAAGGGTTCCAAACCCAGGTCTCGAAACCAAGCAGAGAACAGGGAGCATAGACATCATATGCAAGTGGAAACCCTCACCAAGTTGCAAGCCAGGCATAGTGGAAATGAAACCCCAAAAAAGACACAGAACAAACCCTCATTTCGCAAAACCGCAGACCTCACAAGAAACACAGTGACCCAACAAATGAAATGAACAGTTTAGGGTTTCAGAGGATAGTAAGAGTGGGAAGGAATGAGGCCCAAGGCCAAGACACATGTCCTTGTCACAATAAAACAACAATAAAATATCATTAAAGTCAACCAACCACTGTGTTAATAAAATCCAATCAAAAATTTATCATTAACCCGAAGGTATTAAGGGTTGGACCCATCAAATTTTGGTATTGGAGCAGGTACAATTAACTGATTTTCTTATAGAATGGAAGCTGGAAGAAGAGGTTGTGGCAGAGCTATTTGAAGAGTGGTAGATCAAGGATTGAGGGATGAGAATAGGATCCTGAATGCCCATTTGGCGATAGTAGAAGCAGGAAGGAGAAGGGATCCGAAAGTAGTGGACGACCATGAAGAAGAAATTGTAGTTATGATAGATGGATTAGATGAAGAAGGACTTGAAATCAAATTGTTAAGGTCAGTCTTATTGGCTAGCAGTAAGCCAAAGCCTAAAATTCCAAACTATCATGGTAGTTTGTCCACAGAAGTCTTGTTGGATTGGATTAGTGAGTTAGAAAAATATTTTAATGTGAGGAGGTCAACGAAGATAGGAGAATTAAATTCACTACCACCAAGATGAAAGGACATGTGGCCTTATGGTGGGACAGTGTCCAAGCAGAGAGGTGAAGATTGAATAAGTTACCCATTAAAAAGTGGACCAGAATAGTTGCCAAGATGAAGGGTAAGTTTTCGCCCAAGGATTACCAGATTGCTATGTATCGACAGGTGCAAAATTTGAAGCAGAGAGGAATGATGGTGAAATAATATACTAAAGAATTCTATTGGGTGAATTTGAGAGTTGGTTATACTAAAGACACCCACAAAAAACAGTAAGGTTTGTGAATGGCGTAAGGCTGGAGATATTGGATGTGATAAGTATTCTTTCTCCAAAAACCATAGAGGAAGCATACTAGAGTGCCTTAAAGGCAGAAGAAAAGATCGCAAGAAAACAGAATGCCAGGAGAGGACGAGGAACTGGCAGAGGGAAAGGACAATCCTTTGGTGGAGGAAGAAGTGCCAGCAACAGTGAAGAAGACAGTAGTTCAAAGACCTTAGGGATAACAGAAAAAGAATGTAGCACTAGGGGAGGAAGGCCATACCAGAGAGGAAAGGGGAGTAGCAGGGGCAGAGGAGCTACCTACCAGTGTTACAAGTGCCACGACTGGGGGCACAGGTCCTTTGAGTGTCCTGAAGGAGAATAGGATAGTCAAAGAGGAGCATATGTTGCTCAGAAAGAGGAAGCAGAGGCACCGCCTCAAGAGTTAGAGAATGTATCGGAGACAGGAGAGGCCTTAGTATTGAACAAGATACTGCTGAAATCAGAAAAGGAAATAGATGAACAAACCGAATGAAAGACATTATTCCAGACTGTGTGTAAGTCACATGGCAAATGCTGCAAATTGATTATAGACAGTGGAAGCACTGATAATCTGGTTGCAACAGAGATGGTGGAGAAATTGGGTTTAAAAATATTGAAGCACCCAACTCCCTATAAGGTGTCATGGTTACAGAAGGGTCACCAACTGCTAGTTGATGAGCAGTGTGAGGTGGAATTACATATTGGAAAATATAAGGACAAAGTGATTTGTGACGTCATGCCTATGGACGTGTATCATATTCTGCTAGGTGGACCATGGCAGTATGACCAAAAATTTGTTCATGGTGGGAAAACAAACTGTTACAAGTTTGTCAAGGATGGGATCAAACATATGCTAGTACACATCAAGGAAGAAGAAACAACAGAGACTAGTGGGACAAAAGTATTGTTGGTGGATGGAAAATAATTTCTAAAACAGATTGAAGATGATGAGGTAAAGTATGCTGTTGTAAGGAGACCGACAGCAGTGTTGTTGCACACTGAAATTTCTGACTTACCTGAAGATATCCAGGAAATGTTGCAGGAATTCAACGACATTGTCGTGGATGATTTACCGGATAAATTACCACTAAAGTGGAGTATCAGTCATCACATATATTTCATCCCTGGAGCTAGTTTACGGAATAAAGTTTTTTATCGGATGAGTCCCAAGGATAATGAAGAGATAAGGAAGCAGGTACAGGAATTGTTGGACAAAGGCTTGATACGGGAAAGCTTAAGTCCCTGTGCAGTTCCGACAGTTTTAAATCCCAAGAAAGGAGGCGAGTGGCGGATGTGTACAGATTCACGAGCAATAAACAAAATTACAATTAGATACAGGTTTCCATTGCCACGAATGGATGACATGATGGACTATTTGAGTGGGGTAGCATATTTTTCGAAGATAGACCTGAAGAGTGGATACCAGCAAATTAGAATAAGAGAAGGGGATGAATGGAAAATAGTTTTCAAGACTAACCAAGGGTTGTATGAATGGTTGGTGATGCCAGTTGGGTTGACTAACACCCCTAGTACTTTCATGTGCCTGATGAACGAGATGTTGAAGGAGTTCATTAGGAAATTTGTGATTGTGTATCTTGACGATATGCTGATTTTCAGCAAGACCAAGGAGGAAAATTTTCGACATGTTCGATATGTTCTAGAGAAGTTGCAGCAAAACAAGTTGTTGATACATCTAAAAAAATGTATTTTATTTTAGAAGGAGTTAGTTTATTTGGGTTTTGTGATTGCAGAAAATGAGTTGAAGATGGACCTAGAAAAAGTTGCAGCTATACTTAGTTGGCCATCTCTTAAGAGTTTGTTTGAAGTTCAAAGTTTTCATGGGATGGAAAGTTTCTATCACAAGTTTATAAATAATTTTAGTGGAATTTGTGCACCTATGTTGGATACAATAAAAAAGGCAAGTCAACCTCTTCAGTGGACTGAAGCTGCAGAGAAGAGCTTCCAGATATTGAAGAAGAAGATCACTGAGAGGCCAATTTTGAGGCCGCTTGATTTCAATAAACTTTTTCAAGTTCGTTTTGATGCTAGTGGTATAGCCATTGGATCTGTACTCAGCCAATAAGACAAACTATTATCCTATTTCAACGAAAAATTAAATGAAAGCAGGAAAAAGTATACATCTTATGACAAGGACTTTTATGTCATCATTCAAGCCTTTAAGCATTGGAGGCATTATCTGTTGGGTAATGATTTTGTCTTGTTTTCTGATAATTCTGCATTACAGTATGTTATGCAACAACATAAGCTGAATCACAAAAATGCAAAATTGGTGGAGTACTTGCAGAGCTTTACATTCGTATTGAATCATATCAGTGGTCAAGCGAACAAGGTAGCAGATGCACTAAGGAGAAGAGTTCTACTCTTGCAGGAGAGAACGATACAAGTGTTGGGATTTGAGCACCTGAAGGACTTGTCAAACAGATGAAAATTTCAAGGAGGCTTATGAAGCCTGCCAGAATCCATTGTTGAGGAACAATAGTCCATGGCTAGACTATAACTTGCAGGAGGAGATGTTATTCGAGGGAGGAAAATTGTGTGTCCTAGATTGTTCGATGAGGGAGAACATCATCCGAGAAAAACATAATGGAGGTCTAGTTGGACATTTCAGTATTGATAAGAAGTTGGATAAGCTTAGTCATTTCTATTACTGGTTGAGGATGCAAAGAGACATGCAGCGGTATGTGACCAGGTGTAAGTTATGTCAGTTGGAAAAAGGGCACAGTCAGAACATGGGGTTGTATACACCCTTGCCTATTCCAAACTTACCGTGGGATTCAGTCAGTCTGGACTTTGTCCTGGGTCTGCCCAAAACACAGTGGGGTTTTGATTCCATCATGGTGGTGGTGGAGCGATTTTCGAAGATGGCACACTTTATCACTTGTAGAAAAACCAGTGATGCTACCCACATAGCACACTTGTTTTTTGGTGAAGTCATCAGACTACACAATTTACCCAAGGCCATTCTTTCCAACAGGTACGTGAAATTCACAGGACATTTTTGGCGCACCTTGTGGAAAAAGCTGGACACGAAGTTAAATTTCAGCTCCACTTATCACCCACAGACTGATGGGCAGATGGAGGTAGTGAATAGAAGCTTAGGAAACCTGCTGCGGAGTCTAGTTGGAGAAGATTCACGAATGCAGGACCTTGTACTTGATCAAGCGGAATTTGCTTACAACGATTCACCAAATCGAAGCATAGGAAGTAGTCCTTTTTAGATCTTGTATGGAATGCATCCCTGAGGAGTGCATGAGCTACGAGATTTGGGACAATTAGAAAGAAGAAGTGTTGATGGGGAAGACTTTGCAAGAGAAACTAACGACCTACATGAGCAGGTGAAAACAAAATTACAGGACAATAGTCAAAAGTACAAACAGAAAGCAAATTTGAAATGACAGGAGGTACAATTTAATGTACGGGATCAGGTTCTAGCGCAGCTACACAAAGAAATATTTCCTAAGGGCGAATACAATAAGCTGAAATTCAAAAAAATTGGACATTGTAAAATTCTATGTAAGTTTTCTGCAAATGCCTATGAACTACAATCGCCTCTAGGTATAGGAATATCACCCATCTTTAATGTGGCAGATTTATTCTGATACACTACCAGTTCGGAAGAGGATAGTTCGGCACAACCAAAGTGGGATACCTAGGGAGAGAGTAGTTTGTGGATAAGACAAATGCCTTCATCTCAACCACTTGAAATTGAAGGAATCCTTGATACACAAGTGTCCAGGCGAACTCGGAGGAAGGAGTACCTACAATACCTCATCAAGTGGAAGAACCACCCTATTGAGGATAGTTTGTGGCTTGATGCAAGACAGATACAACGTGTAGGGGATTTTATCGAGGAGCTCATGGACTGGAGCCATGAATTTTTACCTACCTCCGGAGCCTGATGAAGGAGCATCCAACTCAGCAGCTCAGGGAGGTCATGGCTAGGAGTTTGTCTCTTCTAACAATTTGAGTTTTCGTTAGTTTCGTTTTCATTTAAATTCTAGGAATGGATGTCTCAGCCACTGTTAGTGTTTGCTTACATGTTCTTTTTATTTTTGTTATTTTTATTTTTAAGTGTAATTTTAGTTTACAAAAACAAGAAAAGGCAGTTGTTCAAAAACCACTTAATGTAACCACTTAATGTAACTACTGGCATTTTGCTAACTCTCCATTGTTCTCTACAAAACAAAAAGAGAAAAAACTATTGTAATCATTTGACCATCATAGAATTGAATGAAGAAAAGGCACGTAACCATTTCTGAATACAAACATCTGAATCCATTCATGTTACAGCTTTAGCATCTTTCCTATAGAGTACAATTAATTTATTTTCTTTTCCATAAGCATAATGAAGACAGATAAGTGAACAGTAAGCACCAAAGCAAGGAGAGTACCTAGACAAGCTAGAAGCACAAACAGAGTGAGCTTACGTAGGGAAGGAGAAATCTATTACCCAAGAAAACAAGCTACAGGTACAGAAACGAACACATAACCATTTTTTTCCTTTGCAAATTTGTAACAATCGAAACTAATGTATAAGTATAAATATATTTGTCAAAGCAAGCATCCACAGTTCATTGTTCAAAGACCAATACATAAAACAAAGTTGACAAAACTACAAACCACCGCTAGGTCATTACAAGACCACATTAATCCAACCATGGTTACAATAGTAGAGCCATAAACAAAAACATTTAGGAAAGCCACAGGCACAGGGAGACCAGGGCACAGCAAGGCTGTAGCCAACCTCAACTAAAGACCCATAAAATTCTATAGCAGATCTCTTAACCAATCAACAAGAAAATACCAAGGAGCGACCCTACCATATTCAGGCATAGGCGATTAGGCGAGAGGACGACGAACAAGCTTGTCGCTCACCTGCATTCGCCAATAGGCAGGTCTTTAGCAACGAAGAACAAAACTATAGCTATAGTTACAAAACACAACCAGAAACAGAGGAAAGGGTTATGATAAAAATCATCGAGGGAGAGCCAAGCCCGAGCAAGCCAGAAGAGAAGCCATGGAACTAAGGTTGTAGTCACAGAGTTGCTCATTTCCCACAAGGAGCAAATATTCTCAGTGAAGGAGAAAAAAACAAAGTAGATAAGACTAGCATGGAGGGAGGACATACCTTTTAGATGACTGCTGAGTGAGAGCGAAAGCTGAGCCACTCCACAACTGCAACCTGTGTTAAAACAAAACCAGACAAATAGTTAAACTGTGAAGCAAGCACATGGGGGACAGTCATGTAAACCAAAGCTACAACTGAAAACACCACTAGAGCCGAGTGAAATTGACAACAAAGACCGATACCAAAGGTTCCAAACCTGGGTCTCGAAACCAAGCATGGAACATGGAGCATATACATCATCTTCAGGTGGAAACCCTCACCAAGTTGCAAGCCAGGCACAGTGGAAATGAAAACCTAGCAAAGAGATAGAGCAAACCCTCATTTCACGAAACCGTGGACTTCACAAGAAACACAATGACACAGCAAAAGGAATGAACAATTCAGGGTTTCGAAGGATAGTAAGAGTGGGAAGGAATGAGTTCCAAGGTCAGGACACATGTCCTCATCACAATAAAACAATAGTACAATATCATTAAAGTCAACCAACCACCACGTTAATAAAATCCAATCAACAGTTTATCATTGGGCTGGACCCATCACATGTGGTGGTTGCTTCAACCCATAAAGAGATTTCTTTAGAGTATACACTTTGTCTTCTTGCCATTGCACCTCATTTTCAACACTCCATTCAAGAATGTTGACTTCACATCCATTTGGTACACCTTCCATCTATGTTGTGCAGTTATTGACAACACTATGTGCATTGTCTCCATTCTTGCAACTGGTGCAAATGTCTTTGCATAATTTGTTCCACGTTGTTGCTTGTATCATTTGACAACCAATATTGTTTTATGTCTTTCTATCTTTCCTGCAACATTTTTTTTCGCCTTATAGACCCACTTGATACCTATGACTTATTTTCATTTTGTAAGGTCCACTAAAACCAATGTGTCATTCCTTTCTATTACTTCCATTTCTTCATTCATTGCTGCAACCCATTTTTTCTTCTATAAAAACTTCTTCAGAAATGAATTGGATCATCTACATGAAAAAATAATGCAAAGAAAGAATGCATGCCTTCACTACTTTCAACTTCATTTTGCTCATAAATTTCACCTAAATTTCAGAACTTTTGTCTTCTCATGTTTACAGAAGAACAACTTGACATGTTACTTGATGTTGCACTTGGGGAAGATGATGTTGTGGGTCTTTGCAGTGCACTTGGATTAGTATTCACTGGACTACCTGGCACTATCTTATTGCTTTTTGATGGTGTCATTTGATGACTATATTGTTGTGCTTGAATAGGTGTAGGAGTCACCAATGAGAAATTACTTGCTTCTATGAATTCCTCTTTTTCTTGTGGAATGCTTTTTGTTACATTTATTGTCTTCTTCAAACTTCCATCCCATGCTTACTTTTCTATGAATTGCACATATCTGTTGATTATGAGCTTCTTGGTTAAATGTATTATATAACTTGTATTCTTTGGATTCATCACGATATCCAACAAATATGCATTTCTCCCATTTTTTGTCCAACTTCTTCCTTAGTTCATCTGGGACATGTGCATAAGCCACACATCCAATCACTCTCATGTGAGTGACACTATGCTTTCTTCCACTCCATGCTTCTTCAAGAATCTTATTCTTGACACTTTTTGTTGGAGACCTATTTATAATATATGTTGTGCAAGCGACAACTTCAGCCCAATAGTTATTTGGAAAATTCTTTGTCTTCAACATAGTCCTTTCCATTTCAATAATGGTCCTATTTTTCCTTTCTACAACTCCATTCTGCTGAGGTGTATACGTTGTAAATCTTTAATGAATGTCATGCTCCATGTATAGATGAAGGAAGTCATTTGAGATGTATTCGCCACCTATGTGAGTCCTCAAAACATTTATGTATTTTCCACTTTGCTTTTAAACTAGTGCTTTGTATTGACAGAAGTGCTCAAACAATTCACTTTTTTTATTTAAGAAGTAGACCAATGTCTTCCTTTTATAATCATCTATGAATGTCAATAAATAAAAGTTTCCACCAATTAATGGTGTTTGCATTGGTCCACATAAATATGAATGAACAATATACAAGGGTGTGTTTTCCTTTATCGACTTTCCTGTTATAAATTATTTTCTATGTTGTTTTCCTAAGATGCATCCTTCACATAAGTTTTTTGGTTTTTCTGTGTGTTCCAATCAACAAATTTAAGCCTCCAAAATTAAGATGACCAAATATTAGATGCCACAACCAGTTTTCATCCTTGACCTCTGCTTGAAAAATTCTTTGTGTAACAACAACTACCTTTATTTCATTTTGTGAATCCATTGAAAATTGTGTGTGCACCTTTTTCATTCAAATATGGTTTTATCTTCAAGGGAAACATTATGTTGCTTGTCATTTACACTTTTTCAATCAATTTCTTGCTTGGAATTTTATCCAAGATTGTGCATTCAGAATGTTTGAAGAAGACATTATAGCCCTTTTACATGAGTTGTCCAATGCTTATGAGATTGTGCTTTAGTCCTAGAACAAAATATACATCTGGAATATATTTCGTATCCCCTTTATTTGCTAGAGTATTGAATCTTCCTTTTTCGATCATTGACACTTTATTATTAGTCCTTAATGTCACTTCATATTTCACACTTTCATCTAGATTGGAAAACATTTCTATGTTCCCTGTCATGTCGTTGTTGCACCCTGAATCTAAAAAGCGTACATCATTTTGTTTCTCTTGTGCTACATTGCAAGCTAAAAACATTGTTTTTTGGTTATGATTTTATTGTGAAATTTTCATTTGGTTTGTTACTAAGATCATGGTGTTTCTTCCTACATTCATTTTCATAATGTCCATACTTCTTACATTAATGACACTGAACTTGAGATTTATCATACCTTTGCCCTTGTGATTGATTTTGGCTTGGACCTTGATTTGGATTTTGATTGATGCATCTTCCACTTGAGCTTGAAGGGCTGCCTCTTCCACTCCTATGTGGAATTCTTCCTCTTCCTTGCATTTGATCTTCCTCTTCCTCTACCTTGACCAATGGAAAGTTGTGCCTTGAAGGCATGCTCCAATGAAGTATTTGATGTTTTGTTCATACTTTGCTAATGAGAAATCGGTGATGCTTGAAGCTCGCCCACTGAAAATTGTGAGAGATCCTTTGTCTCTTCTATGGCCACAACAATAGGGTGAAATTTTGATGGAAAACTTCTTAAATTTTTCTCAACTATCCTCCTATCTTCAAGTGTCTCACCATGAGACCTAATTTGGTTAACTAATCCAATTACTTTTATGAGGATTGAGTCTATATTCTCATACTCTTTCATACAAATTGTCTCAAAATATCTCCTTAGCATTTGTATCTTTGTTGTCTTCAATTTTGCCATGCCTTTATAGGTTTTTAGGAGAATATACCATGCTTGTTTCCACTTTTTTACTGCTATAATCCTTGGAAAAATGCTCTAATGAACTATTTGAAAAATGTAGAAGAGGGATTTAGATTCCTTCTTCCTATTGTATCTCAACAAATCTCTTTCTGCTTGTGACAAGGCATTGTATGCCATTTCAAATGCTGATTGGGAACCCATTCTCCACCAAATCCCAAATATCTTGAGAAAAAAGCAAGGCCTTCATTGTAATAGCCAAATAGTCATAATTTTTTTCCGTTTAACTGGTGTATTTGTGGGTTGGTCAACCTTGTGCTTGACATTACTGCCATCTTTAAATGTTAAAGAGAAAAAACTTCCTAAACTTGCTCTGCTACCACTATTTGGTTTTGAGGCAGAGGGTAAAAAGACCAAAAAAATTATGTGCAGTAACAACACAAACAATAATAGTTGAGTAAAATAGAGTAACATCACGATGTAAAACATAGTAAAAATTGAGTATTGTGAAAACAAAATACTTTATATTAAGATCTATATGATGCAAAAACAACTACAAGGATAAAATTGAGACTCCATGTCATTCAATCCTATGAAAGACAAAAATTTTACACATTGTAACTACTTTCTATTTTGTGTTGTAATAGACTGTATCAGAGTGTAAAATTGCTCTCTGCTATTTTTCTCTTTTCGCCTACTGATGAGCCCAAAAAATGGGTAACTTTATGGGCTCATTTTGCCTATTATTCTCATTTAATCCACGATTCTTCATAGTTTTATGCATGCTTTTGAATATATTTATGTTAATTGAATGAATGGGAATAGTCATTTGACCACAAAGTCTAATACGTGCTTATTGCAGGTTTCTGGACTTTTTTGGACCAAGGTCAGGCATTTATGAGCAAATTGGCAGCCAAATATGAAGGAACAAGGCTGATGATTTATAGGAGGGGTGTCTCCTACGCTAAATGACCCCTTCCTCGAGTTCTCCACCATTAGCTTGGAGTTCAACAGCCCACCAAAGATGATTTCAAGGGGCAGCTGAGTAGGTTTAGTGAAGTGGTTGTTTAACTGCAATTTTGGGCAGCCAAGCTCCTAAAGTTAAGGAGGACTATTGGGAGTCGTCGTTTACATAAGTAAGAAGGCTTCAAGCTTTGGTAGTTTGGCTATTGAACTGTTTATTTCGTACTTTAGTGCAGCTCTGCATTCAGCTCATTTTCGAGCTCTTGTTGTAAACAATTTTGTGACATGACCATTATTTTTTATTAATGAAGATGAATCTCGCTTTGCACCAGCTCTGAGCTTTCTTAGGAGCCTATAGCTCTTGGGGTTGGGCCCAACCCAAGGGAAATTACCTCCTTTGTGTACTTTTATGTGTCTTTACTACATTCATAGGATAATTTCTGTTATATAGGGTAAATCTTGTTTTTTTACTTAGGTTGTTTTCGATGATTAGGACGGTTGTTCATGCTTCAGGTTGATCTAACAGTTTGGTAACAAAAAAGATCCACAAAAAGGCTATCAAGCAGTCCTTGATCTCATTTCTCCCTCATTGGGACCATGAACTAAGACCAAGGCATATTTGCTGCCACAAAAACATTGTTTTTGCCTTCCAGTGTAATTGCTAGTGTTAGATTTTAAGTTGGAAAAGTTGATATCAGTTGTGTTTTCATGTTTAGATCTGTTATTGCTCAGTTTCCATAGCTATCTTGCATGATTTCCTATCTATAAACTTTTGTTCATCATGTTTTTGGTTTTTAGGTCAGATTAGGTTAAAATATATAAATCTTTGTTTTTCTAGTCTTTGCTTGGATCAGTATTGGAAAGTACTGTGCCGAAAACCTGTAAGACACTCCAAGGTATCCTTCCTCCATCATACAACTTGCTCCATTTTCTCTCTCAAGATTTCCTCCACCCATTCGCCATACTTTCCCAACTTGCCCTAATTTCTACATTTTTGTGCAACATTGCTTCCTTCATTTTTTAGAAAATCCAACCATCTTCATCATTCCTGAGCTTCATCTACTGTGTCTTAGACCTCTTAACATCCTTATCCATTCTTCATTCCCACTTTCCCACCGTTTTTCCACCATCAACCCTCTAAAATCAACTTTTGGCCTATTCTTGTAGAACTTCTTGTGGAACCCCTGCAGACTTCCTGTAGAAGTTCATGCAAACAGTTTTTTGAGATCTGATCACTATGGAATTATCTAGAAGGGTGATAGGGACCCCTTAGGCCCTCTTCTCACCTTCCCAACCTCCTGCAAGCACCCACTCCATTTCCTTTCGCCAACAAACCTCTACACAGTCAAAAATAGTTAAAGCACATGCATAATAATTCTGCAAAATTACTCAAAAATACAAAAAGATGATTTTTCCATATTTTCCTTCAGAAGTAGCTTATCCACATGCATCTTACCTTTTCAAGAATTAATGGCATCCATTCCAACATCTTTCATCTCTTTTCTTGCACAAGTAGGGTTAGTCGGTAGAACTAGGGTTTGCCAAGGTCTGCGTTTCCTTTCAACTTTCATCCTCTTTCTCCAAGTAGATTAGCCTCTCTTGAGTTAGCTTTCTTCCATCACAGTTAAAAGCTTCTTCTAAGAGCTCATAGAAGTTTTCTTAAGCTCCTAGTGAACTTGTGCCAGCTGATCAAGTGACAGCCTGCAATAAGAGCTAGTACTTGTGCATATAGCACCGTCGCTTCCAAGTTTTTTACGAATTACGGGGTTGATAAAAGTAAAGTAGGGAGTCCCAGGAGTTGTAGCATTATTGCTGCAATATTGGAGCTCATCACCTACAAAGTTTTGATTCCCTGTAAAAGACTTCACTACCAATAATTAAAACTCAAAATACTCATGTCATTATATTAATTCAAAAATCTAGAAACTTCACATGACTTGTACAATCAACTTAACATTTTCATGATATGACAAAAACAAAATCTTTTTCATGATATGACAAAAACAAAAGTGAGTTATGGGCATTAATTCTTTGTAGTTTCATTTATTGCACAATAACATCCTCGACTTAATAGTCACTAACTCTACCTCTACGGGCCTACAAAAAAATTAACTTGACATTCCTTTCGCTGATACACAAAATATGTTCTTGTTGCAAAAGGCAACTTGCTTGATCTTCTTGAGTACTTTCTAAAAATAGTTGTTGTCAATTGTTTAACACAGTGGTTGGGAGTAATTTTCCAATGCTAGTCATTGGCATCCTTACCAATAATAACTAATTGAATAACCTCAATGACTAGTTTTTAATGCAATGTTGTCTGTAGCCATAAAAATATCGTGTTATACATATGTCAAAGATCGACTTAGACACCAGGAGCAGGAAAATCGTGCCATCTTACCCAAAGATACAAGACTTCCAATCCATTCAGTTGGGAAGATGTGGAACACCCATATAATTCTTGAATGCATGTAGTTTTGGAAATGAAGAGCTTTACAAAACTTTGGCTTGCCGAGAGCACCACCTTATCCCATGAGATTCTATCATGTTGGTGGGAAAGATAACTTGTGCAGAAATAAAATGTGGTTAATACAAACTCATTTATGTATATTTTTAAAACAATTCTTCACTCCTCACGCAAACGAAACCAGCTAATATCACAACATATGTAAACATAGCCTCATTATACAGAAGTGTGGAGATACAAATGTTTGGGTTCTTTACTCCGCATAAACATCCTCCACAAAATGGAAGTTATAGTTTTATGTAAAATAAGCTTCGTTTTATCTCCCTACACACAATTTCTCCACACAATAAAGCTTGTAAAAAGAAACCTCGTTATATAAAAGTCTTAAAGTGTGAAATGTATAAGCTTGTGTTCTTTATTCCACACACATCCTCTTACACTCTACTGTGCCTTTAGTCAACACGTGTTAGCTCCAATTCCTTTATCGATATGTGCACCACACTTTGGAATCTATATTGTTTTACCTTTTCCAAACCAAATCTTATTATTGATAATATTATTTAACTTTATGGAGATTTTGGTAGAATTGTGCGGAGCTTTTACTTGCTTCTTTATATGCATTGACTCGTTGGGTCCGAATACAGGGGGATAGATTGACTCGTCATCGATGTCATAATCAAATAGAAATTTGAATCCATAAAAATGATTCCTTTGTTATGTCCATAAAAGTAATCTGAAATGACAGAGATGTAGAGACTTTATTATGAATTGTGATGTTTTAGGTACCGTCTTATAAGGTCATGATCTCAAAAAAAAAATAAACTCCTTATTCATACTTCATATATTTCATGCTTCACGTATGGTCAGATGCATGCTTCCATATTATTAGGGAAGGAATGTTCTAACCTTTATTCATACTCCACATATTTCATGCTTTACTTATGTTCAGATTTACGTTTTCATAGTATCATATATGTTTAGGTATGGTATTAAGTATTTAATATTCTATGTTTTCATACTATCATATATTATACATGTTTAGGTATGGTATTACATATTCAATTTTATCATATATGTTTAGGCATGGTATTACATATTCAATTTTGTTTTTGATTGTTTAGTAATTTATTTTTACTAAAAATTTATGTCTTTTATCTATAGTTTAAGAATAAAAATTCATTTTTTTGTTATTATTTAAATTTATTTATTTATAAAGTGATTAGTTTAAGGTTTTATATAAAGTTGTTTAATACTTCTATTCTTATTGTTTCTAATTCCATTTCTATTAGGTTACTAATTTTTTGCTTTTATTTAATTTCCATTTTTTTAATTTTTTTTATCAATTTACAATTTTCATAAATTCTATTTTTTTCTCATATTTAATAAAATAAAACTTTTCCAATAATTTTTTTAAGTATGATTATTTTATTTGACTTCTTTTTTTTTTTGTGGTTCATAGTTTTTTTTAAGAATGAAAATTTGTAAGAGAAAAATAAAATAAAAAATATTTTCCCAATATTTTTTTTTTAAATTTTATTAATTTTTTAATTTGACTTTTTTTGTTTTTGTTTTTTTCTATTTTCAATTCCAATTATATTAACCACAATATTTTTTCTAGTTTACACATAACTTTTATAATTAATAACTATTATGATAATTAGTTATTAGTTTTTAGAATTTTGTGAGAATTTCTTTCCAAATGAAAGTTTTATTGATGTATAGTTACTATTTTTTAGGATCCATTGAGCATTTTTTCATAACTTTGTCGAATTTGTTTTATTTAAGCATAGTTTTTATAATTTATGACTCCAAGTATATAAAAAATTCAAGAAATTGATGTTATAACAAGAAATTGAATTCAAGAATTGAAGAAACTAATCTTCTTGAATTCAATAAGTTTTTTTTTATTCCTTTCATGTGTCAATGGTTAGTGTAGGTTGTTCTGGCAGGTCAAAGGATTTGAAACTCTAGCTAGAGTATTATCAAGATCCCACTTTGAAGTTCCATATTCTATTTCAATTAGTTAGAAATTGTTGGACATTTATTGAGAGGTTAGTCTTCATTTTCTCATATGTTTCAATTGGTTTGTTAAAGTTGTTTTATCTTTTTTCCTCATACCAAACATAAAAGATTGGTCTCAGTTACCATGCAAAAAGTTAATGTGTGAATTTTGTTAAAGCCATTTAATCTATTGCAATTTTATTCCTAGTTTTATTCAAAGTGACTATGTCAAATTTAACCAATTTAATACTAAATAAAAATCATCGACAAACTTCTAATATTTAGAATTTGTTTCAAAAAGGCTAATGATATATTTTAATATTTAAATTTTTTTAATGAATTTTTTTATTTTCACCATACCAAATGTTTTATCAACTAAGTATTTTAATTATAAACTAAGTGTTTCGATATCCATCTACAGTTATTAGTGATTTAATTTATATAACCGTGCTAGTTATAATTTAGTTGTTAAATTAATAGTAAAACCATTGTTATTATGAATTATTCATAAATATTAATTAACTTATATTTACAATTTAATTTAAAAATTAATTTGATACTAAATCACAAATTATAAAGCATCCTAACTCAATTTTGGTCTTCTAAAGAAAGAGATGTCATTTGAGTGATAATAATAAAGGTTTTGTTTCATATTCCCATGTCTTCACTACCATAAACACAATTGCATTCAACTTTATATCAATCATGTTCAATTCTCATGATCTTTGTAGGAGACAATTGGTTGTGCAAAATGAGTTTCTTGAAATCGACATCTCATTGAGTTGAAACTAAGTGTCTCTATATCAATTTGAACCAAACATTGCCAAAAAAACTAAAGTTATAAAGCTTCATTACAACCAAAGTTGAAACTAAATGTCTCTATATCAATTTGAAACAAACATTACCAAAAAACTAAAGTTATAAAGCTTCATTACAACCAATAAGATAAAGCACTTACCAAAAAATAACATGGCAACATTTTCACTTTCATTTCTAATTTTTTTTTAATGAAAACTTTAATTAATCTTCTGACTTCGTGAATTATTCATAATTCAATTTACTATATTTAAAATAAAATATTTTATTTATATTCATTAGGAAATGCTTTCCTATATTAGTACTCGTTTGGGATTTGTCAGTGCAAATAATTCTAAACAGAAAGTTTTATATTCATTCTAGGAAGCTTTTCTATATCAGTATTTTCTTTTTCGGTCACAATGAGATTCTTTTCTATTTTTAGACTCCCCTTTAACGTCTTGGGGATGTTAAGTGCTATCTACATGCCTCAGTCACCCGACAAGGATTCGTCTTACCCATCCAAGGATTCGAAGTGCGGTCTAAGATGGGGATTCAAAGTGCGATTTCCTAATCAAATGTTTTATATTTGTCATGTTCTGTGCCAACCAGGAGTTTCAAAGTGCGGTCTCAGCCAGGGATCCAGATCGCAATGGATTGGAATCGAGTTTGGATTTGGAAGTGTGAGTGTGAAATAAACCAAATGTTTTATATTTGTTCACGCTACATTCATATTTCCAAACCCTATACAATAACGCTATTTGTTCACGCTAACAGCTAACATGTAACTGCTTGTCAGCCCTATTCGTTTACCTATTCACTCAAACAAACTCAATTAAATGGTCACGCGGTCCAATATCTAGCAGATGCACCTAATTAGATGAAGTATAACCAGTGCATGGTCCGGCTATAGCTGAATTATAGCGAAGAATGTGTTATCGTAAGTGTTGAGAGTAGGGTTGTTTTTAGTGTGATTTTTTGAAGTTTTTTTTGGATTTTTTTGTGCTTTGCGGTTTTTAAGGTGTAAATCTATATACTTAGTAAAATACAAATTTAAATAACATAAAATAAAATTTCAAATTTTTCCAGAAATTCCAAGAAATCACACTAAATACAACTCCAACTCCTTTATTTGTGTAGCTTAGAAAGCCTTAGGTGTTATTAATATAACGATAAAACCAAAGAAAGGTATAATGCATGTTGTTTGTCCCGCCTGCAGGGAGGTTGTTTTGCCACCCACAAACGCAGTGAGTGAATACTGATGTAGCTGGACAAAGTGAAGGCATCTATCCGACCTTTATAAAAAAGAAAAGGCTCACCAAATATAGGTCTTTGAACCTGTACGCAAATATCAGATACTCAGTACACCCTCTTGGGTTCATTATGATGGTGAGAACTCCAATTAAAAGTGCAAATGAGACTTCTGTGTAGTCCAATATCCCCATCCAACAATTGATTCAATCCCCTGAATTATAGGAGGTCTTTTGGAAGCCTACTCACCTTTAATTTGTGTTGTTTTTTTCTTTGTATCCTCGAAGGCCTGGGTGTCATGGAAGGAAATGAGCCCAGCCCCATGGATCTCTGACTCGATATCACAAACCTTGACGACCTCGACTTCTGCATGGTCACGTGAATATCGAACCAGTGACTGTTTTTACGCACCCACGCTGCTAAGCTGGTTGTAAATGTCCCTCATATAAGTAATTTCACAACTGAGCAGTTAGCACCTAGTTCATCATGGAAAACCGATAACTGCAACTTTAGTTGAGGTGCCCATGATGAAATTGCAGATCGAGAGTGCTAGTTGCTTGTTGAGATTGTAGCGCCCGACAATGTCCAAGTCTCCGGACTCCGTCGCTCGAACTTGTGCGGAGGATTTAGCCAATAGTTCTGTGGAAATTGGTCGAATTGTTCTTATTGTATATACTCGCTAACCGTCATGGGGCAATACAACATCCCATACAAACACCTCCTCCGCACAAATAACTCTTTGCACAAAACATCCCATATAAACAACTCGTTCACACAAATAACTCTCTGCACATGGGAATAGCTGCAATGCAAAATTAAGTAGCATGAACACGTTAAAACTCCACAATTTCTTTTTAATTTACAACTCCATTTATCTTGATTTATAACGAACACTTTGGGATAAAAAAATTCCCCACTTACTGGCTCACATAACAACGTAACAGACCTATAACGCTAAGCTAAGCAGTAGTAGTGTCAAGCAGTGTTAAGCAGTGTTAGAGCACTCACCCATAGAATGATCTCTCACCATTTTTTTGAATGAATTGTATTCACAAATACCAAAAATAAAATGCAGTCTACCAAGGGAATTATTTCCCATCAGAGTTCTCTAAGTCAATCTAAAATTAGAAATAAGATTTTCAAGAAATTAGAAAATAAATTGAAGAAATATGCAGCATTTTCACTAAACTTTGATTAAAATTACAAAAAAATAGTGAAGTAATGCAGATTCAATGCATTTTGACTAGGAGGTGAATGTTATAGTCCCTAATGAGGTAGGGACAAATAATGGCTTATAAATATATAAATTTATATGTAACTTAAATATGTATAGTACAAAAAAAATTAACACACACATAATAAAATTTAAAGATTAAAATATTTTCTTAATACACATATTATTTATTTAATTTTATATTTCATTGAAATATTGAGCTTCTACTATTATTGAAGGTCACGCTATTCTTGGGTCAAGGTTTTCTAGGGTTTTACAGACTTAGAAGAACGACGAAAATAGGAGGTGGATCCAGACATAGAGAGGACAAGGGAGGTGGATTTAGGCACAGATTTGGCTGAGGCTGATGTGATAGGGGTCACGGGGGGGTCACGGGGCCAGTCATGGTGACCAAATCATGGAGGATATGAAGCTTCTTCTTGCATAGAAGTAGACAAGGTTCAGGGAGAGGACTCAATCCAAATCATGCATTGTTGTGGTGGATGGCAATGACTACATAGGGCTTGGGGTCAAGAGCAACTAGGAGGTGGCCACAACCATCCTATCCATCCCCGAAGAAATGTAGGTGGATGGCTACATGCTCTGTAAATGGAGAAGAGGAGTATCCAAAATTGAAGCCCTAGTCGATTTTGGAGATGGCGAAAATTTATTTAATGTAAATGTCAAGGATTTATGTCCTGAGATGTCCCAACATGAAATTGTAGCTTTAGATCTCTTGCACTTTCTGCATGTTAATATTTGGTGAAATGCTTGTGTTGACATGAAAGTAGAAAATCTAGTATTCACGTTTGCTTCCTAAATCCAAGAATGGACAAGAATCCTTGTCAAATTATGTGGCTACTCCACGATAGACGAAAAATTTAGGAGGTACATTTACTTAGTATGGTGGTACTAAGGATGCTTCAATCTGTCTTGTGGCTAGCTTAAACGGTGGCTCCATAGGTGGGGGAGGGATAGAATTTTCTTCTAAGCCCATGTCCTTTAAGGATGCCCTCAAGCTAGGGTCTATTACTCTAACACTTAAAGAAATCTTAGGACATGCATTCATTGTGGATCAGACAAATCATATCCTAACTATTAAAATAGATCACCCTATCTCCTATTAATCTAGCATGGATTTTGGGTTGCATGTTGTTGTTTTTTGATTCAATGTGTTTTGACCATCGATAAATGTGCTTTGGAATTGGGTACATCAGACTTGGACATCGAATGTAGATATGTTCTTTTTCTCAAAATTTTTCTTTATGGTGAAATTTAAGAATTTACATCATCACGATATGGTTTTCCATGAAGGACCCTAGTTTTGGGGTTGAGATGGGCTTTGCATGAAACCATACTTTAACTATTTTTACCCTCTTTATATGACATCTTTGCCCATGCCCATTTGGGTTAGGATCCCAAATATGCCCATTGATTTACTTCATTTATATATTTTAGTCAATGTGGGCAACTCAATGGACCACTTCATTAAGGCAAATGCAAACAGGTTAGAGAAGGGCATTGTTACATTTGCTCACATATGTGTTAAAGTAAATCTCACTAATTGCTAGATAAAATCCTTCTTCAGTGGAAAGGCCTGACTTTTATGCGACCATTTGATTATGAAAATACAACTTTCCATTGTAGATTGTGTGAATAACTAGGTTATCTGTAGAATGTCTTCCCTATTTCTCAAGAGCACTACCATCCTTTGGATTCTAAAAATAAACCTCGAGGATGGAATGACCCAAAATTTTTGTAGGATTCTAAGAAATCTTTAGCGAACTGGTCATGTAACCCTCACCACCAAAAGCCTCTATAGATAAATTAAGTCCTTTAATGTCATCTTAGCCACATACAACACCATCACTTCCTTTAAAAAAAGCCACAAGAGACATAACTATGGGTTTAGCCTTGTCAATGAGAAAACACAAATGCTTCCATTAATCAAATCACTTAGATAGTGATAAGGAAGTAGCTACAAATGTTGACCCCCTAGATTTGGATTTGACTAAGGAGAACACAATTACTATACCATATTCATTTGTTCTTGAAAACTCCTCAGGGTGGATAGATGTCCACATGAAAAGAGGAAAAAATGATCCTCGGAGGGATCCATGATCATGAATTCAATATTTTATTAGGCATCGATTCTTTTTTGAAAATTTTGGTAAGTGTTATTGCAGGTGACCACATAGAAGAGAGAGTGGCAAAAGAGAGAAGTATTCGACGTGTAGTTGTGAAGAATGGCATAAAAGAGAGAGGCACAGCGTAGGGAGTTATGATGCGTAGGAGGTAATAACATCCAGTAGGCAGGACATGTGCAAATATATTAGGTAGTTATGCTTTTGTAGATGATGACAAAGGAGAGGAAGGATGTCATGGTAGGAGAATATAGAGATATTTCCAGAAGGGAGGAAGTTGGCAGAGTGGTGACATGTTGGTGGTAGACATTTTCAACAGGTCTAACCAAACGATTAAGTGGTGTGAGATAGCTAGAGAAAAGGTTTCAGGAAATATCCCAGACAATTAGCTAGCATGGAGGATAACTCGACAAATGGGAAGTTGGCCAAAGAAGATCAAGAATATATGAAGAATTAGAGGGAGGATTCATTTGAGATGGTTCAAGGAATTTTGGTTAGGATAAGGAGGAAGGGTTACTAAATCTTTGTTTGTTTTTGGCTATAGTAATTCTAGATGTTGTTTGTATGTGTTTGTAGTTATTGTGCAACATAGGTGACGAGGAAACAATCTATAGTTGAGTCTATTATGTCTCTATGTTGTAATGGTTAAAGTTGTGTTCCCTGAACAAATACTGAAGGTTGGTGAGCCAAGTTCTAAATGACCTCTACTGTAGCACATTGCACATTTTTGTTTTACTATGGAGTCATGAAAGGAACTATGCATTTTCCCCTCTATATTGGTTCATAAATGTTCTATGTTTTCTATTATTTTCTATTCGCTTATTGTATGTGTAGTGATATCATGAACGGAACATCTTTTAATGTCTCAAATGGCTAATAAGATTGATATTTATGTGTGATGAGCCTCATCAATGGGTAACTATATGGACCTTAATACACTTCCTAGCCTATTCAAATAAAATATTCTCATAATTTCTTACATATTTTGATTATATTTCTTAATGAGATGACTTAAAGTGAGATATTATGCCTAGTCGACTAATGTGCATTGATTGCAGGTTTTTGAGAGCAAATCATGGAAATTTTGGCTAATTAAGGGTTGAAACTCGAATGAGACAAAGAGGAGAGATTGTAGGAGATAGATCCTCCTCATTTACTCCTCACTCATTCAAGTATTCCTCCATCAAATCAAACTAGCTTGGAGTTACAAGCAACCAAGTCATGAAGATCAAAAGGTAGTTGAGCCAATGACGGTTAAGGAGCTAGTTCATCTTGAGTTTGCAAGTCGAGCCTCCCTATATTTAAGGAAGTCATTGGAGACTTCAGTTGTATAAATAAGGAGGCCTAGAGCCTCATTATGATTCAAATTTTGGATGTAAAAATGCAATGCATTTTCGAGTTCAAGACTTGTGGAAGACGTTGTTATCTAATTTTCTGATGTGATAATGAGAATGAGCATTTCCTTGGTCTAACACTGAGTTTACTTAGAGGGTTAAAGCTCTTGGGTTAGGGCCCAACCCTAGCAACAAAGGCTCCTCTTCTTGTATTTGTATTCTTAGTTTATTTCATAGGTTAATGATTGAATTGTCTTTAGCATTATTTCGTTGCAAGTAGTTGTGGATTTGATAAGTTTGCTTCCATTTGTGCACTACTTCAGTAGTAACTTAGGAAGATAAAGGAATACCAAACAATTGCTAGTAGGTGGATTTCGCCTCACTCCTTGATCCAGGTGGATGTTGGTGGCCACCCACCTATCCCATTTGGACCCCCACAATTGTCTCTTTCAGCTTTTTCAGTTTCCTAAAATGTAGCATAGTTTACTGTTTTTAGCATTTTTTCGGGTCCTAAACTTCTGGAGCCATTTTGAGGCCCTAAACGACGTTTTTGGGGAAATATGGGGGCAACATGGGTCCATGGACCGATGTTTCCCTCCCCGAAGTGGTAGTTCTCGGATAGATCTTTCTAACGAGCTATCATATGTGTCAAACGGAGATCGTATGCCAAAGTTACGACCTCGGGAAATTGATGTACCAATTTACCCAAAACGGGGCCCACAATTTGGCGTTTCATCTTCTACAGGTAGGTTTTGGAATGTGAAGGGTTTTCCATTGTTTCTCAACAATAAATAGGCCTTCGAGCCTCATTGTAACACAATTCATAATAGTTCAGAGGCATGTAGTCACCACATCTCTTCTCAGGGATAAGCTACCATCACCCTAGCTGGTTTATTTCCATTTCTGGTTGTAACCATATTTTGGTATTTTCCATTAAAGAAATGAAGCATTGTTTCTGCTGCATCTTTGTGTATATGGTTATCTCTATATTTTGTTGCGTTCCTGTTTAAATTCGGATCAGTGGTATCAGAGCGGTCTACTTTTTCTCTGTTTTTTCTTTGCATGTCCCCAACGAGGTCGGGATATAAGGAGTTAGGGCTTGA